>JAHRHZ010000030.1:5451125-5480080 GCA_024137785.1 Ginglymostoma cirratum | reverse complement strand
TCAAGCTTTCCTGCTCCTCTGATGCTGCTTGGCCTGCTGTGTTCATCCAGCCCCACATCTTGTTATCTCGGATTCTCCAGCATCTGCAGTACCTTTTATCTCTAGGACAATTCAGGACTGGATGTGGAAGAAGAGAAGGGCTTTTAGCAAGTCCAAAGTGGCCCTAGAGGAACACCAGAAGTGCTGGAGGAAATTTAAGAAAGAAATTTGAAGAGCAAAAAGGAGGAATGAAAGAGGACTTGTGAATTAAGGAGACTTGTGACTTGAGGATCAGGGAGAATCCTAAGATATATTATAAATACATTAAAGGGAAGAGGTTAACCAGACAATGAGTAGGGCCCATTAGGGATCAAGGTACAGAATTCAGGAACGGGAACACAGAGAAAATTGCACAGATTTCCATAGGAAATGGGGAGGTAATGATGGCTCTGTCAGGTTTAGAAATGAACAAATTCCCCAGCCCGGGTGAAATGCAGTTCAAACTGCTGTGGGAGGGGAGGCAGAAATTGCTGGGGCTCTGACACAAAGTTTTAATTCCTCTCTGGTCACAGGGGAAGTGCCAGAGGACTGTGAGACAACTAATACAGTTCTACTTTTCAAGAAGTGTGGTAGAGATGAACCAGGAAATTTTAGGCCAGTGAGTCAGATGTCATTGGTAGGGAAACTACTAAAGAAAAATCTGAAGAAGCAAATTAATCCCAGCTTGGAAAGGCATGGGTTAAGTAGGCAGTCGGGTTAAGTTAACATGGCTTTGTCAGAGGGAGGTCATGCCTAACGAACACAGAACACAGAACGCGGTTCTTCAGCCCTCGATGTTGCGCCGACCTGTGAAACCAATCGGAGGCCCATCTAACTTACACTATTCCATTATCATCCACATGTTTATCCAATGACCATTTAAATGCCCTTAAAGTTGGCAAGTCTACAACTGCTGCAGGCAAGGCATTCCATGCCCTTACTGCTCTGAGTAAAGAATCTACCTCTGACATCTGTCCTGTATCTATCACCCCTCATAGCTTAAAGCTATGTGCCCTCGTGCTAGCCGTCACCATCCGAGGAAAAAGGCTCTCACTGTCCACCCTATCTAATCCTTTGATCATCTAGTATGTCTCTATCAAGTCACCTCTTAACCCTCTTCTCTCTAACGAAAACAGCCTCAAGTCCCTCAGCCTTTCCTCATCAGATCTTCCCTCCATTCCAGGCAACATTTTGGTAAATCTCCTCTGCATCCTTTCCAATGCTTCCACATCCTTCCTATAATGTGGTGACCAGAACTGTACACAATACTCCAAGTGCGGCCGCAGAGTTTTGTACAGCTGCGACATGACCTCATGGCTCTGAAACTCAATCCCTCTACCAATAAAACCTAACACACCGTACGCCTTCTTAACAACCCTATCAACCTGGGTGGCAACTTTCAGGGATCTATGCACATGGACACTGAGATTTCTCTGCTCGTCCACACTACCAAGAATCTTACCATTAGCCCAGTACTCTATTTTAGCAAAGCTTTTGATAAGGCCCTACATGGGACACTGATTGAGAAGGACGTGGAATTGAGGGAAACTTGGCAAGTTGGATCAGAAACTGGCTTAGAGATAGGACGTAGAGTAGTGTTAGAAGGCTATTTAAATGACTGGTGTCTGGTGTCCAATAGAGTGCTACAAGGATCAGTACTAAGACCTTTATTGTTTGTTATCTACGTAAATGATATCACTAATGGGGAATGTTAAGCAAATTTGTAGATAACACCAAAATTAGTAGTGGTTAATAGTGAAGATGATGATTGTAGGTTATGGTATTTAACCCCGCAAAGCACGAGGTGATGCACTTGGAAGAAACTAGATGAGGGAGTATTTCATGAATGGCAGGACACAGGGTAGCTTAGAGGAACAGAGGGATCTTGGGTAATTATTCACAGGTCCCTGAAGTCAGCGCAGTACATGAATAGGATAGTTAAGGCGGCATACAGGACACTTACTTTCAACAGTCCAAGGAGGTAATGTTAGTGTTGTACAGACCATTGGTCAGGCTACAGCTGGATGAATCACGAGGGGGCATAAACTTAGGGTAAGGGGCAGGAGATTCAGAGGGGATTCGGGAAAAATGTTTTCACTCAGCTGGTGGTGGGAACCTGGAATGCACTGTCTGAGAAGCTAATGGAGGCCAGAAATCTTACAACGTTTAAAAAAATATTTGGATCAGCACTTTAGGTATCATAACATTCAAGGATATGGGACAAGAGCAGGAAATTGGGATTAGTGCACCCTCACTGGTCAGTGAATGTCAGTGCAGACTCGATGGGCCGAAGGGCCTTTTCTGCACTGTATGAATCTATGATTTTCTATTCAGTGTCATGATTTCATGTTAGTGAAACAGAAATTGCCATACTGTAGAGAGGCATGGAAAGGACAAAATCATTACTTGATCCATACATGCCTATTGATTCTATTTAAGAGAGAATGAAGAGAAATCTAAGTTATGACTATCCTAGCAATTAAATACAGTCGTGAAAATCTATAGATTATGTAATTTATCTGTGCCTCTCTAGCATATTTTCACTACAGAGCCAGAGCCTCCAAAGTCAAATCAGGGATTTTGAGGCAGCAGTAGCCAGGTTCATGGCACCATGGCTGGCTCTGCTGTACAGAAGGGCAGGAAAAAGAGTGGAAGGCTATAGTCATAGGGGATTCGATTGTAAGGGGAGTAGATAGGCGGTTCTGTGGTTGAAAACAAGACTCCCGAATGGTATGTTGCCTCCCAGGTGCACGGATCAGGGATGTCACGGACCGATTGCAGGACATTCTGAAGGGGGAGGGTGAACAGCCAGCTGTCGTGGTGCATATAGGCACCAATGATATAGGTAAAAAACAGGATGAGGTCCGACAAGCAGCATTTAAGGAGTCAGGAGCCAAGTTAAAAAGTATGACCTCAGAGCTAGTAATCTCAGGATTGCTACCAGTGCCACGTGCTAGTCAGAGTAGAAATGAAAGAATAGGCAGGATAAATGAGTGGTTTGAGAGATGGTGCAGGAGGGAGGGGTTCATATTTTTGGGACATTGGGACCGGTTCTGGGGGAGGTGGGACTATTACAAATTGGACGGTCTACACCTGGGCAGGACTGGAACCAATGTCCTAAGGGGCTGCTTTTGCTAACGCTATTGGGGAGGGTTTAAACTAATGTGACAGGGGGATAGGAACCAAATGAGGAGGTTAGGGGACAGTAAGGAGGTAGTAACTAAAGCCTGTAAGGAACTAGATAATGAAGTCAGTCTGACTAAGGGGAAGAGTAGGCAGAGAGCAGATGATGAACGCAAAGGGACAGGTGGTCTGAGGTGCATTTGTTTCAATGCGAGAAGTGTAGTAGGTAAGGAGGATGAACTTAGGGCTTGGATTAGTACCTGGGAGTATGATGTTATTGCTATTACTGAGACTTGATTGAGGGAAGGGCAAGATTGGCAACTAAATATCCCAGGTTATAGATGCTTCAGGCAGGATAGAGAGGGAGGTAAAAGGGGTGGAAGAATTGCATTACTGGTCAAAGAGGATATCACAGCTGTGCTGAAGGAGGGCACTATGGAGGACTCGAGCAGTGATGCAATATGGGCAGAGCTCAGAAATAGGAAGGGTGTGGTAACAATGTTGGGGCTGTACTACAGGCCTCCCAACAGCGAGCATGAGATAGAGGCACAAATATGTAGACGGATTATGGAAAGATGTAGAAGCAACAGGGTTGTGGGGATGGGAGATTTTAATTTTCCCAACATTGACTGGGATTCACTTAGTGTTAGGGGTTTAGATGGAGCAAAATTTGTAAGGAGCATTCAGGAGGGTTTTCTAGAGCAGTATGTAAATAGTCCAACTCGGGAAGGGGTCATACTGGACCTAGTGTTGGGGAATGAGCCCGGCCAGGTGGTTTCAGTAGGGGATTACTTTGGGAATAGTGATCACATTTCCATAAGTTTTAGAATACTGATGGACAAAGACGAGTGTGGTCCTAATGGAAGAGTGCTGAATTGGGGGAAGGCCAACTATAGCAAAATTCGGCAGGAGCTGGGGAATGTGGATTGGGAACAGCTGTTTGAGGGTAAATCCACATTTGACATGTGGGAGGCTTTTAAAGAGAGATTGATTAGAGTGCAGGACAGACATGTCCCTGTGAAAATGAGGGATAGAAAGGGCAAGATTAGCAAACCATAGATGACAGGTAAAATTGTGAGACTAGCAAAGAGGAAAAAGGAAGCATACATAAGATCTAGGCGACTGAAAACAGATGAAGCTTTGGAAGAATATCGGGAAAGTAGGACCAATCTGAAATAAGGAATTAAGAGGGCTAAAAGGGGTCATGAAATATCGTTAGCAAACAAGGTTAAGGAAAATCCCAAAGCCTTTTATTCGTACATAAGGAGCAAGAGGGTAATGAGAGAAAGGGTTGGCCCACTCAAGGACAAAGGAGGGAAGTTAAGCGAGGAGTCAGAGAAAATGAGTGAGATTCTTAATGAGTACTTTGCGTCGGTATTCACTGAGGAGAGGGACATGACGGATGTTGAGATTAAGGATAGATGTTTAATTACTCTAGGTCAAGTCAGCATAAGGAGGGGGGAAGTGTTGAGTATTCTAAAAGGCATTAGGGTGGACAAGTCCCTAGGTCCGGATGGGATCTATCCCAGGTTACTGAGGGAAGCGAGAGAGGAAATAGCTGGGGCCTTAACAGATATCTTTGTAGCATCCTTGAGCACGGGTGATGTCCCGGAGGACTGGAGAATTTCTAATGTTGTCCTCTTGTTTAAGAAGGGTAGCAAGGATAATCCAGCTAATTATAGACCGGTGAGCCTGACGGATAGCCGTTTCCTATTGTGTCTGGCCTAGTCCTGCCGCCCTACAGAAATTGAAAGCTTCTCCAGGTTAACACCATTACGAATAAAATATCAATAAATGACGGACTGAGAATTGTGTAACTTAAGAACCGCACGCACGCATATTATATACGATGAATGTCTGTTCAATCAGACCAACTACAGTTATCTCCCATACCCTTGCCATGCCTACGGCCCTTATGTAGATGATGAATGCGCCACTGTGTCACTAATTGGCTGCTTCATAAAAATAGATTGGGGTCAGGTGATGAGAATAGAATGAAGACATAAACGCAAAACTGATTCCAGTGATGGAGTCTTGACCCCCAGTACAGTAGTTTAGAATGCAGCATTCAGAGAAGGGGATAACATGATCGGTAAGCAAAGTGGGAAGGGATAGAATAATAGAGGTGAATGCACATCAATAGGGAAATGGAAAGCTGAGCAGATTTCAATAAAAGTTGGGGACTGAGTAATGGTAGTGAAAAGGAGCGGATAGAAAGGAGGGAAGGGGAGATTCTTGTACTGACGAGAGAAGCAAACTTATGTGAGTGGAGGGAAGGGAAAACATATGAAATTTAAGGAAAGAGTCAAAAAAAAAAGCAGAAGCTGGGTGCAATGTTTTGAGGAAAGAGGAACTGTGAATGCTGAAATAGAGGGGATTTGTTGTTTGAAATTAGGTGTAAGAAGGAGTAAACACTTAACCAGCAGGAGGGTGGAGCAGGTAGCCAAAGTGAGCTGGGTGTAGTTACTCCGAGATAGTAGGTACTGCCGATGCTAGAGTCTGAGCTAACAAGGTGTGGAGCTGTATGAACACATATCAAACTTTTCAATTTGCTTTCTAATTCTACATATTCTTCTTTTAGAACCTATTCTTACCTGTATTTTTGTCACCAATTTGTACCATAATCACAGGCTGTTCTCCCACCTACTTCAGAATGTCCTATACCAGCCAATCAACTTATACTTATCCTGTGGCATCAGTCTGATTTTTGCTTTTCCCAATTCAGGTGTGAGTAACTGAATGAGTGAAATTCAGGTCACTGACTCTGCTCCCCACTAAGTAGGTAAGAAGGGCAAATGCAAATGCAAACAAACAAGCATCTTCTTCACCACTCAGCTACCTCCCCACTGACCAATCACCAGAGGTTAGCACTCATTGTCACCTACACGAATTTGCAGAGCTGTACTAATATTCCCCTAATTTATGCCTAGCTCATTTATTTCGACAGACCTGCTTTAATCCAGTCAGCTCATTAGCTATTGAGCTTACACAGTAAAGGGTATTGTCGCCCTGCCTAAATCTAGGTTGAAGAAAGATATCAAGCAACCTCAAAGAGCAGACTTGAACACCTTGATCTCACTGCTTATTCCATTGCAGAAGAACATCAGGAGCAGGAACAGGAGCACTGGCTCCACCATTCAATAAGATCATGGCTGACTGTTTTGTGGCTTCAGCTTATTTTAACCACCCTTTCACCATAACCCTTAATTCCTTTATTGTTCAAAAACTTATCTATCTTAGCTTTAAAAATATTCAATGAGGAAGCCTCAACTACTTTACTGGGCAGGGAGTTATACATGTACAAGCCCTTTAGGTGAAAATGTTACTCTTAAGGTTTTGGAGTAGATCTGTAGCTCAGGTTGTGGGTGTTGAGGTTGGTTGGCTCGCTGAGCTGGTTTGTTGTTCCGCAGACGTTTCGTTACCATGCTTGGTAACATCCTCAGTGCAGCCTCTGATGAAGCGTCGGTGTGTTTTCCCGCCTGGCTTTTAAACTCTGGGGTCCGTTGCGATGGATTGCCTCACTTCCGGATTTCCTCCGTAGTGGAATGTATATGGGGTCAAGTTCAATGTGTTTATTAATAGCCTGCTTCGTGGAGTGGCATGCTTGCAGGAATTCTCGTGCTTGTCTCTGCCTAGCCTGTCCCAGGATCTTGGTGTTGTCCCAGTCGAAGTCGTGGTTCTCCATGTCCATGTGGATTGAGATGAGTGAGTATTGGTCGTGTCTTTTAAAAGAGTTTAAAAGCCAGGCGGGAAAACACACCGACACTTCATCAGAGGCTGCACTGAGAATGTTACCAAGCATGGTAACGAAACATCTGTGGAACAACAAACCAGCTCGGCGAGCCAACCAACCTCGAGGTGTTAGTCCTCAATTCAGTCCTAGATCTGGTCCCCCTATTTTTGAGGCAATGCCCTCTTGTTCTAGTTTCACCCATCAGTGAAAACAACCTCCCTGCTTCTATCTTATTTATTCCCTTTCATAATTTTATATGTTTCCATAAGATCCCCTCTCATTCTTCTAAATTCCAATGAATGTAACCCCAGGCTACTTAGTCTCTCCTCATAAGCAAACCGTCTCAACTCTGGAATCAACAAAGTGAATCTACTCTGTACCCCCTCCAGTGCCAGTACATCCTTTCTCAAGTAAGGAGACCAAAACTGCACGCAGTACTCTAGGCGTGGCCTCACCAGCACCCGATACAGCTGCAACATAACCTCCTTGGTTTTAAACTATCCCTCTAGCAATGAAGAACAAAATTCCATTTGCCTTCTTAATTATCTGTTGTACTTGCAAACCAACCTTCTGCGATACATGCACAAGGACACCCAGGTCCCTTTGCACAGCAACATGCTGCAATATTTTTACCATTCAAATAATAACCCTTTTTACTGTTAGTCCTACCAAAATGTATGTCTTCACATTTATCAACATTGTACTTCATCCACCACCCCTTTGCTCACTCACATAAACTATCTATATCCCTCTGCAAACTTTCAGAGTCCTTTGCACACTTTGCTCTATGAATTATCTTAGTGTCATCCACAAACTTGGACACGCTACATTGGTCCCCAGCTCTAAATCATCTACATAAATTATAAACAATTGCGGTCCCAACATTGATCCCTGAGGCACACCACTAGTCACTGATTGCCAACCAGAAAAGCATTTATTTATGCCCACTCTTTCCTTCCTGTTAGTTAACCAATCCTCTATCCATGCTAATACATTGTCCGTAACGCTGTGCACCTTTATCTAATGCAGCAGCCTTTTGTGCAGCACCTTGTCAAATGCCTTTTGGAAATCCAGATACATCACATCTACTGGATCCCTGTTGTCCACGATGTTCATAATGACTTCATAAAATTCTAGTAAATTAGTTAAACATGACCAGTCTTTCATGAACTCATGCTGCGTCTGTCCAATGGGACAATTTCTATCTAGGTATCTTGCTATTTCTTCCTTGATGACAGATTCAGGCATTTTCCCCACTACGGAAGTTAAGCTAACCAGCCTATAATTCCCATCTTTTGTCTACCTCCTTTTTTAAACAGTAGTGTCACATTTGCTGTTTTCTAATCTGCTGGAAATGCTCCGGAGTCCAGCGAATTTTAGAAAATTACCAAGAACACATTTGCTTTTTCTCCTGCCATCTCTTTTAGTACCCTGGAATGCATTCCATGCGGGCCAGAAGACGTGTCTACCTTTAACTCCATTAGCTTGCTCAACACTACCTCTTTCGTGATAGCGTTGGTTTCTAGGTCCTCACCAACCTGGTCTCCTTGTCACCAATTACTGGCATGTTATTCATGTCCTCCACTGTGAAGACCAATACAAATACCTGTTCAATGCCTCGGCCATTTCCTCATTTCCAATTATTAAATTCTCCTTCTCATCTTCTAAAGGATCAATGTTTACCTTAGCCAATTTTTCTCATTTTATATATTTGTAGGAACTTTTGCTATCTGTCTTTATATTCTGAGTTAGTTTACTCTCATAATCTATCTTACTTGATAGCTTTTTTTTGTGGCTTTCTGTTGACCTTTAAAGTTTTCCCACTGGTCTTTGCCACTTTGTATGCCTTACCTTTCAATTTGATAGCCTCCCTTATTTCCTTAGACATCCACGGCTGATTACCCCTTTTCCTACAGTCCTTCCTTTTCACTGGCATATACTTTTGCTGAGCACTTTGAAAAATTGCTTTGAAAGTCCTCCACTCTTCCTCACCTGTCCCACCATAAAGTCTTTGCCTCCAGTCTACTTTATCCAACACCTCCCTCATCCTACCGTAGTCTCTTTTGTTTAAGCACAGGACCTTGGTATTGGATTTTATCTTCTCATTTTCTGTCTGTATTCTAAATTCAACCATACTGTGATTGGCTCCTTCCAAGAGGATCCCTAACTATGAAATCATTAATTATTCCTATCTCATTACGCAGGATCAGATCTAGGATTGCTTGCTTCCTCATTGTTTCATTACATACTGCTCAAGAAAACTATCACAGATACATTCAATGAACTCCTCCTCGAGGCTGCCTTAACTGACCTGGTTCAACCAATTGACATGTAGAATAAAATCACCCATGATAATTGCCGTACCATTTTTGCAGGCATTAGTTATTTCTTTGTTTATTGTCCGCCCAATGTGATGTTATTATTTGGTGGCCTATAGACTACCCCATCAGTGACTTTTTCTTCTTAGAATTTCTAATTTCCACCCAAATGGATTCAACCTTATTCTCCATAGAATCTATATCACCTCTCACTACCACCCTGATGTCATCCTAAATATCAGAGCTATACCACCATCCTTACCTTCCCGTCTGTCTTTCCAAATAGTCTGATACCCCTGCATATTTAATTCCCAGTCGTGACCATCCTGCAACCATGTCTCTGTAATGGCCACTAAATCATACTCATTCGCAATGATTTGCGCCATTAACTCATCAACCTTGTTTCAACTAATACAAACATTCAGGTAATGTGCCTAATGCTAGTTTTTGTACCTTCTTTTAGAATTCTAACAACCCCATGTGTAATGTCTCCTGAGTTTTCCTTTCTTTTAACTTCTTTCATAGTCTTTGTTGTAGCTAAACCCTCCTGCACACATGTTAACCTGCTGCTTTCTTTTTTTTTAACCATTATATTTCCTGTTGTTTTCCCCTTCCTTCCCCCCAGTACCCCAGTTTAAAGTCCTAGTGACCACCCTATTTATCCATTTTGCCAGAACACTGGTTCCAAATCAGTTCGGATGGAGGCCATCCCAGTGGTACAGATCCCTCCTGTTTCAAAACTGATGCCAATGCCCAATGAAATGGAACCCCTCTTACACGTACCACCACTTTAGCCATGTGTTTACTTCCCTGATTTTCTTATCCCTACACCAATTTGCATGTGGCTGTGGTAGTAATCCAGAGATTATAACCTTTGAGCACCTGTTCCTTAATTTCGTTTCTAGTGCTTAATAATCCTCAAACAGGTCCTGCTTCCTAGCCTTGCATATGTTGTTTGTCCCAGTGTGGACCACAACAACTGGATCCTTGCCCTCCCACTCTAATATCCTTTCAAGCCAGTCAGAGATGTCCCTCACCCTGGCACCTGCTTACAAAGGATGCTTATCAATCCCCCTAATTTTAGAATAGCCTACAACTACCACTTGTATTTTTGCTCCCTCCTCTTGAATGGCTTCCTGTATCACAGTGCAGTGGTCAGTTGGTTCATCCTCCCTACAGCCCTTATCCTCATCCTCACAGGGAGCAAATACATCATGCCTGTTGGGCAAGGTCAAGACCTGAGGCTCCTCCATTCCTGAATTCAGGATCCTCCTACCTACCTCACTTGCAATCACACCCTGCTGTCCCTGATCACTGACTGAATTTGGAGAATGAATCTACCAGGAAGAATTCTGGGAACACCTCAAAGCTGTAGAGCTAGATATTTCCGACAAGTTAATGAGACCCAACAGCAAAATGAACAGGGACTGGCTTGATTAAAAATGGCAAGGAAATCTGACCTATTCTGACAATATAAAAGTCAGCTTATTGCTTTTACCTGGCTCAGCCTGCCAGCCAACAGAAAACAACAGTATACAATCAAGCACGAGAACATCCAAACATCCAAAGAACATCAAAGAACATCCAAATTGGGTCAAATTGTGAGAAAAGCCCAACTGTGCACGGATACTGGCCACATATCAAACCCAAAATCTCTTGAGCAGTGCAAATGTCAAGACGCTACACAATAACACTGAGTCTGGATTGATGGATTGAAGCTCAAAGCATTTTGAAACATTCCTTGATGCCAAGTGCACAACATGTGATATTATTATGCCTTACTGGGGTAGCACACTGAAAATCAAGCCCTGTTATTCCCAGAGTTGTCACAAAAACGTACTCAGAATTCCTCAATTTACCTGACTCACATTGATAGAAAACATGGGCTAGCTTTCTGTGCTTAACAAGAACTAATAGACTATGGCTGCAGGGAAACAGTGGTGAACTGTTGGTATGTAACTTGACTAGTTAAATCTTGAACTCGATAAATTCCTCCGCTATGTATGCATATAGACGAATGCTTAGAGGAATAAAACGTAGGTGTTATGGGCAGAAGAAAAGACTGGGAAATCAGTTCAGTAGTTTCTGTTCACAGGATTTTCTGAATTATTTTTGCGCTGATCAGAACACTGTGTCTGTATCTTCCCTTCTGCTGATTTTTTGTTTATTCGCTCGTGACACATGGGTAGTGGGACATGGGACATGTGCGTCACTGGCTGGCCAGCATTTATTACCCATCCTTGTTGCACTTGAGAATGTGGTGAGTTGCCAATTTGAGCCGCTGCAGTCTACATGCTGTAGGTTGACCCACCTACAGGGAGTCCTAGCTGACAGATATAAACAGGATTGTCGGGGTTCTGCTCACTCGAGGAGTTGCTTGGTGCCAGCTGAGTCAGTGTCATGTACTTGCATGTGCAAATAAAGGGTGACTTGGGAACAGGATACCGGCCTTCGTGGATATATTTCAGGTTCTGAATTCAGTTGTGAAGCTGGTAGACCATGAAACTTGTTGGGAGGTGATGCAATGACAGGTTATTGTGAAAGAGAGAAGATGGTAGCATTTACCCTTGTAGAATTCTGAAGATCATTGACCCTCTTGTGGCAACTCTGTGCATTTCTCTCGACTATAGACCTAACCCAGTTGCTGCCTCAGACCAAACGGCATTTGACTTAGTATGCAGCTGAGTTTTAAATGTGATGCCCGATGCATAAACACAGGAAGGTCCTAGCATAGGTGAGTATTTCAACATTATCAAGTGTAAGATAACATGAGGACAGCACCACAGAGGCTTTGTACACACTTAAATGAGGTGAGCAGCATAAAATTGAAAGAGAAATTTCACTGGGAGCCACAAAGATAAATTCTTCATGAAATTGCTCAAAATTGACACTTAGCTGATTTTTGGGAAAGTTCAGCCCAGAACCTGAAATCAATCAGTAGGCCTGAATGATATATGACAGCGTCAGTTCAGTGGTTTCTGACAGATGCAAGGGACACGTATGTATTATAAAGTGGAGATTGACACTCCCTCTAAGAACTAAAACTGAAACACTCAAACAGGAGCACCTCGCCCTAAGGAGTGTGAAAAATGGTGTAACCTGCTTTTTAGCAACTTCTAGTTGTTAAGTAAAATAAATCCCTGACACTCACTTTAAAATCAGCAGTATTTTGTTATAGATTAATTTATCTAACTCAAACAGTGAATAAATTAGCTAAACAATTAACAAACATACTAAATCCCTAACTATCCCTGAATACAGCAAGATTCTAATGGTATGCTATTCCAATAAATACAAGTCCCACTTATGTAAAATTAAAAAATAGAATTTAGTGTTTTGAAATTACAGCCAGGTTACATGTCTTCTGGAAGGTTCTTGTATCTTCTCTGTTGATTCTTCTGTCAGGAGTGCCAGCTCCGTCGATTCTTCTGTCAGGAATGTTAACTAGTTGTGCTGTGGATACCTTTGTTATTTAGACAGTGCTTTCTCTAAGACATAGACGAGGCTGTGAGAGCCAGCAATTCTCTCTTGAGGGCTGAGAGCTGTTAGCTCTAGCTGATGGCAGTTAGCTCTGCTGTCTTTGTCCAACTGCCCCCTTCTTTAATATCCTTGATGACATATCAATTACTTACAATGGTATTGGTCCTATGTCGTCAAAACCATCAGATTTAACTTTAATTGGTTTTGGTATCTAAGTGCCTGGCTCAAATTGATTGGTTAAATTCAAAACTTGTTGTTTTGGTAAAAACTGCTGCTTGGCCTGCTAAGTGCACGGCGTTTTGATACAAATGTTTCAATTTGGGTGCTTTCTGTGTACTTACAAACTTTCAAGTTGCTGCTCACAGGCACCTATTTTAAACCTCTAAGCATAGAAAAGGCACATGATCCTTTAAAGGGGCCGTGCAATGCTTCCCTCCTTAGCATTCTACAAATACCAAATTCTAACTTCCTGTTTCCCAATTCATGAGTACGCTACCTAGCCTCGCTATATTTCCCCCACTTAAGAAAAATGAACCATCATTATGAAAAGATGACTTTATTTTTTATCTTAAAACCTTAACTCCATGATATTACTAGATCCATTGTTCATTAATCTAGAGTTGCACATTTTATATTAATTCTATACATATATATATTCATTTACACACAACATTGAACACTACTGTTTCTATCTTATATAAACATTTTTCTTTTAAACTGGTGATGAAGCATTTGCAATAATGTTTTCAACATGTACAATCTGTAAATTCAATGCTTCTAACATGAGACTCCAACGAAATAATTTGGTGTTCTTGTCCTTAAATCTTTCCAGGAATGTCAAAGGATTGTGATCAGTATACAGAACCATCTTTGATACATTGTTTGCAGCGTAAACACTAAAATGTTGTAAGGCCATTACAAAATTCAATAACTTCTGTTCAATGGTTGAATTTTATTTTATTTATGGTGGATATTGAGTTTCTTTAAAAAAAACCAATGGGCCTTTCAATTCCACAATCCTCTTGTGACGATACAGCTCCAACACCGAAACAGCTTGTGCAATAGCAACTTTGAAGGCTTTTAAAAAATTTGGTGTGGCAAAAACTGGTGCAGTGGTTTAAACTGATTTTAAATTCTTAAATGCCTCCCGGCATTGTTCTGTCCACTGAAATTTTGTGTTCTTTTTTAAACAAATCTGTTAACAGTGCCATTATGCTATTAAAGTTTGGTACAAATTTCATGTAGAATCGGCTCAATCCTAAAAATTATAGCACTTCCTACTTCGAGGTTGGTCTTGGAAATTCCTTGATGGTCTTAATTTTCACATTTCTTGGTGTCATCAGTCCATATCTGATATTGTGCCCTAAGAATACCACTTCTGCCTTTGCAAATTCTGTTTTTGCCAAATTTATGACCAACTTTGCCTTCTGTAGTCTCTCAAAGAGCTCTGCCAAATGCTCCATGTGATCTTTCCATGAATCGCTAATGATTACTAAGTCATCTATGTAGCAGGCACCATTAGTCAATTCTGCACAAACTCTGTTCATAAGCCTTTAAAAAGTGGCTGTTTTGCTCTCTCCAACATAGGTACTTGCCAGTAACTGCGAAGTAAGTCCAACTTTGTGATGTAGGTGTCTTGTCCTACTTTTTACACACAGTCCTTCAGCCTTGGAATTGGGTATGAGTCAGATTTGGTCACAGCATTTACTTTCTGATAATCTATGCAGAATTGTTGAGTACAATTAGGTTTGCAGACCAACATGATCGGCAAACTCGACTCGCTTTTACTCATCTCTATGATGTCTTCTTGGAGCATCACTTCCAATTCCTTCCAAACCTACGCTGCTGTGAGAGGATTAAGCCTGTAGGGGTATTGTTTTATCAGAACAGCATTCCCTATGTCAACCTCATGTACTATGGTGTTAGCCCTTCCCGTTTTTTTTCTACATAGGTCCTCATAGCACAGCAACAAGTCTTTCAATTCCGTTCTCTGCTCCTGGGCAAATAGCTCACTACCTTATCCCATTCGTTAAGGACTTCTTCATTATTCAATTTAGTCTGAGGCACATCAAAATCCAAATCATCAGGATTTGATTCCTCACTCTGAGTGGCAGTAACTAATACCTGTTTCTTCAGTTCCGTTTCCCTGTCATGGTAAAGTTTCAGCATGTACACATGACATGCCTGATAATTGTTTTTTCCTATCTGTCATCTTTACCAGATAATTCACCTGACTTAACTTCTTCTTAATTTGATAGATACCACTAAACCTTGCTTTGAAGGGATCTCCTATGACTGGTAACAGTACCACTACTTTATCCCCATGTGCAAACACCCGGATTTTAGATTTCTTATCTGCTTCTTGCTTCATTAGGTGCTGTGCCACCTTCACATGTTGTCTACCTAATTCACCTACTTTGTTTAGTCTTTCTCTCACCTCAGATACATCCAACAGTGAGGTCTCTGACTTCGGACCTATCAACTTTTCCTCAATTAATTTTAAAGGTCCTCTTATTTTACATTTGAATATCAATTCAAATGGATTAAACTGAGTCAATTTGTTTGGGGCATCTCTAATAGCAAATAATATAAATGGGATACCTTTATTCCAATCATTTGGGTTATCCTGGGAATAAGCCCTCAGTATTGTCTTTAGGGTCCAATGCTTCCTGGGATTCAGGGTGGTATGCACTTGATTTAAAGTGTTTGATACCTAAACTATCCATGACCTCCTTAAATAATTTGGCAGTAAAATTGGACCCTTCGTCTGACTGAATCTCCCTGGGTAGACCAAAACAGTAAAGAAAGCAAGTAACTCCTCTACAACGTCTTTTGCCTTGACATTCCATAATTGCCTCCAGAAACCTGGTAGGCACATCCATTATAGTTAGCAAATACTGGTTCCCACTTTTGGTTTTAGGGAGGGGACCTACACAACCGATTATAAGTCATGTAAAAGGTTCTTCAAATGTGGGAATTGGCATCAAAGGCACTGGTTTTATCACTGCCTGTGGCTTTCCTACCATCTGACACATATGAGAGGTATGGCAAAATTCAACCACATCTTTATGTAATCCAGTCTGATAAAAATGCTTCTGTATCTTAGGCTGAGTCTTCCTCACTCCTAAATGACCTCCTACAGGCAATTCGTGTGCTACCCACAATACTTCCTGTCTGTATCTACCAGCAACACAATCTGGTGAACTTCCACCCATTTCTCATCTGTACTAACCTGCCAAGGTCTCTATTTCCACCCTAAGATTTTATCCTCAAAGTAAAAGCATTCTGGAATACATTTTGATTCCTTTACTGAATAGGCTTTATGATATAAATCCTTTGTCATCTCTTTGTTGTAACTCCATTAATTTTTCAGAACTAAACGCCTCTGCCTGATCCTTTACCTGGGTTTATCCTTTACCATCTCATCAAACAGAGTGTCAGCTAACTGGACTTCAACTCCTTCGTCTTTCTTTTTTGTTTTCCCTTCTTGTTTTAACTTATGGCTGTGGGATCTTGTCACCACACAGTCCAGAAAAATTCCAGGGTATTTTTCTTTTAACTCCTCAGTTCCCTGGTTTTCTTCCAGCTTTTCCACTACAATCGTCATCACTCCCACCTGTGACCCAGCTATATTGTTTCCAAGAATAAGCTGTATTCCTGGAACAGCCAATTTTTCCATCACTTCCACTATCACTTCCCCAGTCTTCATTGAACTTTCTAGCCTTATCTTACACAGGGGAACGCTACTTCTCTCTCTATTTATTCCACAGATTATCACTCTCTCGGGCAATATTTCAGAAGGAGTGCAAATATTTTCATCTTTTACTATTAGAGACTGACTAGTTCCCATATCTTTCAATATTTTAACTTCTTTACCCACACCCCATTCTACCTGAGTAGATCTTACCCACACAGGTAAAGTCTTTGAAAAGATTGTACGCTATCTTACAATCCAGCTCGTGACTAGGCTGTGTACTCTCTTGCAGCACCTCAACTTTTTTTGGGATTTCCTTCACTACCTCAACTAATCAACTGGTTTAGTATCTATTACCACATCTTTTTTTCCCAGTGCGCTTCTTAAATCACCAGCATTGTGTCCCACCCTAATGCAGTGAAAACACCTCTTTTTCACCTTCTTGGGTTTCTTTTTTAACATGTGGTAAACATGCGTGACCTACTTCTTGTTTTACATTGAAGGATCTCTGTCTTTCCCAATTTCTATCCCTCACAGAATGAAATTGCTGTCAGATGCTAGATTTCGATTTATGCACTAATGCATATTCATCTACCATCTCTGTAACTCTTCTTGCTGTTTTAGCTTTCTTTACCTCGATATGAGTTCTTTTTACTTTTGGAAGTGAGTTTTCAAACTCCTCCAGCAGAATAATATCTCTAAGATCCTCATATGTCTTTTCTATCTTTAATGCTGTCATCCATCTATCGAAGTTGTTCTGTTTAATTTTTTCAAACTCATGTATGTCTGACCTGGTTCCTTTCTTACATTTCAGAACTTTTGCCTATATGCTTCTGGTACCAATTTGTAGGCACTTAAAATAGTTTTACTTCTTCATATTCTCCTGACACTTCCTCTGATAGCATTGCAAATACCTCACTAGTCCTGCCTACCAACCTGGTCTGAATTAACATCATCCATACGGTCTCTGGTCAGTTCATCTGTTTAGCCAATTTCTCAAAAGAAATGAAAAAGGCTTCTACATCTTTTTCATCGAATTTTGGTAAGGTTTTGATAAATCTGTATATATCCAGACCAGGCCTTTGGCTACAATAGGTTTGCTCATTGTCACTATCCTCCTCACTAAGCCTACCTTCTATCTTTATCTCCATCCTGTTACATCAACTTTTGAAGTTCAAACTCTCTCTTTTTCCCTTTCCTCTGCTTTTAATTGTAATTCAAACTGTTTCAGTTCCCCTTCTTTCTTTTCAGCTAGGAATTTTCTTTCCCTTTCTTTTTCCTCTATCTCCAGTTGTTTCATTTGCAATTTAGTTTTTTATAACTCCACTACACTTGACTGATGTACCTAAATGCTTAACTAACTCCATTACAATTTCAGCTTTCTTATTATGCCTAGTTAAATCCAATCTAAGCCTGTCTGCGAATTCTAGAAGTGTCACCTTTTTCTGTCCTTCTAAACTTTCTTGGTAGATTTGGGAAGCATCTTTGAACCCCAAAACCTCTTTAGCAATATTACGAACCAATTTCCCCACTTTTGTTTTAACCAACAACAAGCAACTGAAATTAAACAGACTTTCTACTTCCCACTTAAGTTTTTTTTTGAAGAACTAGGACACCAGTCCCTGTTAGCCAGAGACTGCAGAGAGATAGAGAGAGAGAGAGAAAGGTGGTGACATTGCTGTCTGGGGAGACATTAGCCAGAAGTCGCATAAAGATGAAGAGGGAGAGAGGGGACCAGCTGCCGACATTGCTCACAGGAGTTTCTGAATGCAAACTTAGGGACTGTATTGTCGGGAGCCCACAGAACACCTGCTCCGGTTATCGGCTTGTACAGAGAGGAGAAGAGTCAATTCTCATAACCTCACAAATTACTTCATTAATGTATTAAAGAAGATATGTGTTGCTTAATTGTTTTTAATTCAAAACTAGACGTGATATATTTTCCCACAAACTGAACCAGGACCTACTTATACACCCACTAGAGTCCTCTGACACGCCTCAAGTAGTCATAGAATATAAAAGCTGATACCTAATCAGGATAGCTACTGCAGCTGCTGACAAGGGCTGGCCTGGCCAGGTTCTGTATTCAGTGTCATCACCACATCCGTGATGTAGGGTCTGCTTCTGCAATGGTTGGTCTCTGGAGTTTACACTGGCTGCATGCTCCAAGGGTCATCTTTTTATTCTTTCTCTTATCTCCCTCAAGTCGTGCTGTCTGCTCGGTGGCTCAGGCTAATTCACTAATTGTATGCCTTTACCTTATTGGTCCTAGCCCAGAGACTTAGGCAGCATTACCTCTTCATTTCTCACCCAAATAAGGCTAAATTGTCCATAGTGTCCAGGGATATGCAGGCTTGTGAATTAGCCATTGGAAATGGAGGGTTAACAGGGATAGGGTAGGGGGTTAGGTGTGTGTGTAATGTTCTTTGAAGGGTTGGTGTGAACTCAATGGGCTGAATGGCCTGCTTCTACACTCTAAGGATTCAATTATTCTATGTGCAGATTGATCTATTGGAGCCTGAAAGATGTGAGGTCTGGTGAGATTTGCAGCAGAATCCATCCAGAGAAGTCAGTAAAGCCTATCTTGACATTCAAAGTAACTTACTATATCTTTAATATTTCTGGGTGTCAGGGTGAGTTTCTCAATTGCAGTGGTGAGTTACTTATTATTGCTTGTTAAATGTTTTATTAATAGAAAATCTCACCTTTATAATATGTGGCTTCCTATCTCAGCAAACGCACCTTGCAATCCAGTTGCTGAGAATTGTCAATACAGTATGGAAGTACTTGGCAAATTTAGTTTAGGAAGCACAGACCTGCAATGAAGGAAACAGTAGCAACTAGCAATTGAAGTCTGCTGTAAGGTCATTTTGTGTGCAGGGACAGGCACTGAGCTCACAGATTGGATCAGGGATTGCTCACTTAGAGCTAAACCACATGCTTGTATCATTGAAATTAGCATTACAGGTAGGATAACCACAAGGCGGTTAAGAAGGCGCTTGACACACTTGCCTTCATTGCTCAGACCTTTGAGTATAGGAGTTCAGATCTCATGTTGAGGTTATACAGGACATTGAGGCCACTCCTGGAATTCTGCAGTCCTGGACGGCCTTCTATAGGAAGGATATTATTAAATGGGAGAGTGTTCAGAAAAGATTTACTAGAATGTTGCCAGGCATGGAGAGTTTGAGTTATAAAAATAGGATGGATAACCTGGGACCTTTTTCACTAGAGTGTAGGAGATGGAGGGGTGACCCTGCTGAGGTTTATAAAATCATGAGGGACATAGATAAGGTAAATTGCAAGGGTCTTTCCCTGAGGGCGAGGGAATTCAAAACTAGGGAGTGTAATTTTAAGGTGAGAGGAGGAAGTTTGGAAATGGACATGAGTGGCAACTTTTTTACACTGAGAGTGGTTTGTGAATGGATTGGACTGCCAGAGGAAGTGGTGGATGTAGGTACAATATTTAAAAGACATTTGGATAAGTACGTGAATAGCAAAGGTTTGGAGGGATATGGACCAAAGGTCATCCATGCTGTGTGACTCAAAACTCAATGATTCTATCATGTATGCCTTGCCTTGTCGTACCTGTTAGCACATTGATGCTTCAGCCAGAGCCTAAAGACTATCAGTATTGCCATATGATGGGTTCTTCTGCGCAGACAAACAAGCCCATTGTCATGCTTGTCAGTGGAGATATGTTAGAGGGGTGATCTTGTTGTAATGCAGATTGAGACATCAATCTAACGTCTAAGGTATGTACCCCCAGCTGCATGTTCAAACAAATGGCCATGCTGAAAATTGGGTGGAAACTAGCCATCTGTCCAGTCAAGGGGTTAGCTGTTAGTCATGGGTTCCCAGTACTGTAAGTCACAAGCATAGTCATCACGCAATCCAGGGGCTTGGAAATGTTTGGCGACTTCATTCAGTTTGGTCACATTCAGGAAATATGTCTGACTACACTCCAATCAATGGGCAACAATCAGTCTCATAGGGTCATCGCAAGCATTCAGAGATTACGCATAACAGGTCATGGAGCCGCAAAGACCGTCAGGGATTTGGTCAGTCATATTTAGGGGCTACTTGTTGAAGTCGGTCAAAAATCTGGAATTAATACAATCCTGCAGGTCTGTGCGTTGATTGCGGAGGAGGGTGCGAAGGGGTGCTAAAGGGTGGTTGGGGGAATTAATGCCAAAAGAGATGGGAGTCATGATTGATGGTTAAGCAAATCATATGTTGAAGTAGAGATGTGATGATGGCTGAGGTGGGGGGAAGTCTTAAGGTATATGGTTGTGGGATAGGGAGAAGAATATCAGAATGCATGATAGGCAGTGGGAGGGAGAGTTATTGGCAGGGACCCACGCTGTGCCCTCTACTGTGGGACTGTAAAGCACCAGGGTGGGGTGCCATCAAGGAGTAACTCTGGGGTTCAAGGGTTAGGGAGGACAATTGAAGGGGAAGTTCCTTACAATTCCTTGTTGTTCTCATGATGTGACATGCTCCTGAAAAGCTGCCAGGATGGGCAGAGTCAGTGTCAGCTTGATGGATGAAAGGGTACAATCTAAATTGGCTGGAGGCCAAGATGTTGAAAGGATAATTACATGAAATATGAGTTTGCAAACTCTAGCTACATTTAATTTCCAATCATTTCTTTGCCCGTTTGAAATGCATATGGAATGAATGTGCTTTGGGTTCAAATGCTGGTCAAAGGCAATTTACACCATGCATAGAGGAAAGAAATCTGAGAAGTGATAGGGACAGACATTATCATTAAATAACCAACAGAAAAGTGTGACCTTCTTAAATAAATGAACAGGTATATGCAGATGAAAAGCTAATGGAAGATCCGCATATAACGACAGATAACATCAACATCAACAACATATAGTTACCCTGGTATTTTAGTGTTGTAAACCTGTAAATGTAGTAAAGGTGTAGCTATAAAGACGGATAATTGTAGACAGTAAACGCAAGGAAGTAGAAAGGGCAAATTGCAACGGATGACAGAAATACTATTGACCGAACTTAAATGGATTAAAATAGCTAAATAAAAGCAGCACGTTTGACTATCTTATGACATTAAGGCTTTCAGGCAGAACGTACAAATTAGTACATTTGTCAGTAATTTTTATGCTATTGGGTTTCCTATCAGTTGTTTGGAGACACTATGAAGTAAAATATTCTGTAACCTTTCTGAAAATGTTCTGTTTCTATTTATGACCAAGTAAACAGAATTCAGTGATTATGTTGACTTCTGCTTGAGGTTTTTCAGGGTTCATCCTGGCTGATTCTTTGATCCAACTTTGATCAATGTTGAATGTACTTTCCATCCCAGATATTTGTTTTGGTGTGTCAATATGCAGTAAGCATATTTCAGTGAGAATGTATTTAAATAAGGTAGAATCCAGCACTCAACAGTCCCTGTAGCATCAGAAGTGTGAGAACAGGTCAAGAAACTACAGCCATTGCATAAATAAAAAATTCCAAGTTCATTAAGTTTTACTGAAAACAAAAAGTGCTGGAGATCACAGTGGGTCAGGCAGCATCCACGGAAAGAAAGCAAGTTAACATTTCGAGTTTAGATAACTCTTCATCAAAGCTGATGTGTAGTGTGGAGGGGACAGCGTTTCACATTCCATGGATGCTGCCTAACTCGCTGTGATCTCCAGCATTTTTTGTTTTCAGTATAGATTCAAGCATTTGGAGTAACTTGCTCCTTCATTAAGTTTTACATTTGGTTACAGCACAAAGCAGAGTCAAAACACCTCATATAAAGGAAGCAGATGAGGATGGAGAAGAAGTTATTGAGTTCTACCTCTATTAGCCTTTAACTTATCCTTCTAAATGTATATTCATTGCTGTTATCAAAGTAGAGTCATAGATTCAAATGGCACGGAAGCAGGGCCTTCAGTCCATGCTGACCAAGTTTCTCAGACTGAACTAATCCCAATTTCTTGTGTTTGGCCCATATCCCTCTAAACTTTTCCTATCCATGTACCTGTCCAAATGCCCTCTTGATTTGAACTCCCCAACCCAAGTGAAAAGACCTTTGCTATTCACCTTATCTATGCCCATCATGACTTTATAAACCTCCCTAAGGTCACCCTCAACCTCCTGGTCCTGGTAACATCCTTGTAAATCTTTTCTGCACCCTCTACAATTTAATAACATACTTCCTGTAGCAGGGCAACAAGAACTGTAATCAGTACTCCAAAAGTGACCTCGCCAACATTCTGTGCAAACGCAACATGACATCCCAGTCCCTATAGTCATTGCTCTAAGCAATGAAGGCAAACGTGCCAAACACCTTCCTAACCACCCTCTCTATCTGTGATGCAACTTTCAATGAACTATGCATCTGAATCCCTAGGTGTCTCTATTCTGCAACACTCCCCAGGGCTCTACCATTAACTGTATAAGTCCTGCCCCTTTTCGTATTACCAAAATGCAATGCTTTGCACTTATCTAAATTAAAATCCATCTGCCACTGCTCGGCCCATTGGCTTACTACATTCTCGTTCAAGTTGTTTATATAAGTGACAAACAGCAGTGGACTCAGCACTGATCCTTCCGGAATACTGCTGGTCACAGGCCTCCAGTCTGAATAATAACCCTCCACCATCACTATCTGTCTCTTATCTTATCATCAAGCCAATTTAGTTTTGAATTGGCAAGCTATCCCTGAACCCCATCTAACTTTATTAACCTGTCTACCATGCGGAACCTTGTCAAAGCCCTTACTAAAGTTCATGTACTAAAGTTCAATGTCTACTATACTGCCCTCATCTATCTTCTTGGTCGCATCCTCAAAAAACTCAATCAAGTTTGTGAGACACCATTTCCTGTACATGAAGTCATATTGACTATGATTAATCAGCCCTTGCCTCTCCAAATGCATGTAAATGTATCTCAGAATTCCCTCCAACAACTTAGCCATAATTGATGTCAGACTCATTGGTCTATAATTCCCAGGCTTCTCCTTGCAGCTTTTCTTAAATAAAGACACAACATTAGCCACCCTCCAGTCTTCCCAGCCTTCACCGTTGGCTGTAGGTGATACAAATATCTCTGCTAGGGGCCCCA
This sequence comes from Ginglymostoma cirratum, assembly GCA_024137785.1. Lineage (NCBI taxonomy): Eukaryota > Metazoa > Chordata > Chondrichthyes > Orectolobiformes > Ginglymostomatidae > Ginglymostoma > Ginglymostoma cirratum. The sequence goes on along the minus strand of JAHRHZ010000030.1, from coordinate 5,456,631 downwards.
CAATTTTTTCCCTAGCTTCTCACAATGACCTCAGGTACAATTGATCAGGTCGTGGAGATTTATCTACCTTTACGCTTTTCAAGACCACCAACACCTCTTCTTCTGTAATGTGGACTGTTTTCAAGACATCAATATTTATTTCCATGAGTCCCCAGCTTCCCTGTCTTTCTCCACAGTAAATATTGACGTGATATATTATTTATCTCTCCCATCTCCTGTGGCTCCACGCATAGATGACCTCGTTGATCTTTAAGGAGTCCTCTTCTCTCCCGAGTAATAATACCAGGGACCTTAAAGACAGAAATATTTTCAGTGTACCCCTAGTCCACTGCCCAGAAGGTGCTTGCCTTGCAGCAATAACATGCTGCAATCATATGGAATTGGTGGATACCAAGACTTCCTCACTGGGAACAGGTCCCACGCCCTGAAGCTGCCAGGCAATAGATCCAGGCATTCCTGGCAGTGCCAGAGTTAAGAAGTAAGTGCTGTGGGGGCCTATGGACAGGCCTATTATGTGGCCCTGATGGATTCTGGAGTGAAATCAGTCAACGACTTTGGGCAGCAGGTCACGTGGCACTTCAGGGAAGGGATCAACAGGTATTCGAGGTAGATTTGTAATATACGTAACATAGAGTCATTGAACCTTTGCAGCATGGAAAATGGCCCCTCAGCCTATCGTGTCCATGCTGGTCATCAAACATCCATCTACTCTAATCCCATTTTTCAGCACTTGGCCATAGTCATGTATGTTATGGCATTTCAGTTGCTCATCTAAATGGTTCTTAAATGTCTTGAGCTTCCCCTCCACATCCCCCCCCCCCATTACCCATTTAAGCATAAAGTTCCAGATACCCACAACCTTCCAGGTGAAAAACGGTCCTGAAATCCTCTTCAAACCTCTTGCTCCTTAACTTAAAATAGTGCCGTCTGGTTATGCGCCCCCCCCCACCACCTTCCAAGGGGAAAGTTTATCCTTATCTACCCTGTCTATACTCCTCAGAAGTTTGTGCAGCCCAGTCAGATCACCCCTCAGCTTCTCTGTCTTGAGGAAAATAACCCCAGCCTGTCTCATTTCTCTCTTCATAGCTGAATCACTCCAGCCTAGGCAACGTCCTGATGAATCTCTTCTGCACCCTCTCCAGTGCAATCATATCTTTTCTATAGGGTGGAGACCAGAACTGCTCTCAGTACTCTAGCTGTGACTTAACTAACATTATATAGATCTCTATCAGGTGATAATGATGAAAAGAAGGTATAATCATCTTTTGGGGGTTGGGGATTGTCCCTTGGTCAAAGGACAACCTTCAAACCACCTCCATTCCCAAAAATAATACCTCTATCCCTCCCGTCATTGTAAACACTGGGATCCTTACTCGCACTCGACTGCCATGTCAACTGTTTCATGACATGGTTAGTGTAATGTAGGTGTCAGTCGGGCTTTAGAAAAAGTTTAATTGTCCATTAATTATTCATATTTGCTGAAGATAACATAGAACTGTTCAGAGTGGACTTTGCACCTCAGTGGCAGGACGTTCTACTCCTTTGAGCTGCTGGCCATTCAGATTGGTCAGCAGGTCCAATAACATCGGCAGTGCCAGAGCTTGATAGGGGTCACTGTCAGGATTGCAGGCAGTCTCATGAAGCAGGCCTCCAGTGGAACACAGGTATGTTAGGGGCCTTGGACATGTAGGTTTTTGCCACTTTATGTAGCATATATATAGAATGTAGTACATGGCGTCAGATATAGGTGGCGCCATGATATTACTGTGCTGGAGGTATAATGTAACTTACCTGCACAAAGACAAGCGATAAAGGAGTTGAACAAACAACCAGGCCTCAAGTGTACATGTTATATTATGCAGGGGCATGTGAGAAGGGATCTTCTGGGGGCTGGCCCAAGGTGCAAAGTGCACCCTCCAGAGACTGTAACCCCCTCCCCTCTTCCTTCCTGGTGTTTTAAAAATATTTTTAAAACGTGGGCTTCCTACTCCTGCCCAACTGCCTACACCAGTTATTTTATAGTTATTATATATTATATTATTATATAGTTATTATATCTCGCAAGGAATCAAGGGCTACAGGGAGAGTGCGGGTAAGTGGAGTTGAAATGCCCATCAGCCATGATTAAATGGCGGAGTGGACTCGATGGGCCGAATGGCCTTACTTCCACTCCTATGTCTTATAGTGTTATGGTCTTATAGTACAGGCAGGACAATATTGGGGTCAATTTTTGGGTTACCAATTTTGAAGTCCCCCACCCTCCATATTATGGAGGGGTAACTTGAGGGTAGATGAGACGCTAGTGGGCCAACAACCTAAACTATTTGACATGTCCCCACCCACTACCACATACTAGCACGTGGCATGTAATAAAGGAAAAGAAGACTTAGATTTACTACTTTTATGACATAAGGATGTCTTGAAATACTTTACAGAAAATAAAGTACTTTAGTAGGTTGGCATCCAACTTACACATAGCAAAGAGTATTCCAATAATGTCCAGATAATCTATTTTTGTGATGCCATGGCCCAAAGTCAGTAGATTTACCCTCTGCATTATCCCATATGCTGTGAACTTGTGCAGCAAACAATACCTAAAAGTTGGACAACTTTGGTCTAGGGGGGATAGCAAGAACTGCAGATGCTGGAGTCAGAGATAACACAGTATTGAGCTGGAGGAACACAGCAGGCCAGACAGCATCAGAGGAACTGGAAAGTTGACGTTTCGGTTCAGGACCCTTCTTCAGGAAAAAAAAGGGTCCCAACCTGAAATGTCAACTTTCCTGTTCCTCTGATGCTGCCATGGCCTGCTATGTTCCTCCAGCTCTATACTGTTTTATCTTTGATCGAGTGGCATAGTGGGTAGGGCCTTGCTGTCATGGCCTACTGATAGCAATATAACGTAAACGGGAGAGAATATAAAATGTACTCCAAAAGTTAAGCCTGGAAATCTTGATTTACTTGCTGATGCTAATGAAACCTGGCATATTTGGAGCGTCATTGTATTTCATACCTAAACATTACAACAAAGACAGCATCGGCAGGTAAGTTTAAGAATAATGCAAAGAGATTTAACAAATACATTAAGAGTGATAGGGTAACTAGAGAGCAGATAGGACCTCTTAAAGATCAAGGAGGTTGTCTCTGTGTTGAATCCCAAGAAACAGGAGCGATATTAAATGAATATTTTGCATCAGTTTTTACTGTGGAGAAAGAAATGGAGTCGAAAGAAGGCAGAGAAATAAACTTTGATGTTTTAAAAACAGTTCATATTACAGAAGAGCATGTTTGACAGGTCTTAGAGAATATAAAGCTGGATAAATTTCCAGGATCTGATCTAATGTATCCCAGAATATTGTGGGAAGTAAGGGAGAAATTTACAAGACCCCTTGCAGAAATATTTGCATCGTTTATAACTAGGGATGAGGTGCCTGATGACTGGAGGGTGGCTAATGTTGTACTTTTGCTTAAGAAAGGTTGTAAGGAAAAACGAGGGAACTATAGACCTGTGAGTCTGACTTTGGTTGTGGGTAAATTGTTGGAGGTGATTATAAAATATAGAATTTATGGACATTTAGAGACGCAAAGATTGATTAGGGGAAGTTACCAAAAAGATTGATGGTAGCAGAACAGTAGATGTTGTTTATTTGGTCGTGGCTCACAATCTTGTTGAGTTCTTTGAGAAGGTGACCAAACAGGTGGATGAGGGTAAAGCGGTCGATGTGGTGTATATGGATTTCAGTAAAGCATTTGATAAGGTTCCTCACGGTAGGCTATTGCAGAAAATATGGAGGCATGGGATTGAGATCAGAAATTGGCTAGCTGTAAGAAGACAGAGGGTGCTGGTTGATAGGAAATGTTCATCCTGGAGTTCAGTTACTAGTGGTGTACCGCAAGGATCTGTTTTGGGGCCACTGCTGTTTGTCATTTTTATAAATGACCTGGATTAGGGTGTAGAAGGATGGATTAGTAAATTTGCGATGACACTGAAGTCGGTGGAGTTGTGGATAGTGTGGAAGGATGTTGCAGGTTACAGAGTGACATAGATAAGCTGCAGAGCTGGGCTGAGAGGTGGCAAATGGAGCTTAATGCGGAAAAGTGTGAGGTGATTCACTTTGGAAGGAGTAACAGGAATACAGAGTACAGGGCTAATGGTAAGATTCTTGGTAGTGTGGATGAGCAGAGAGATCTCGGTGTCCATGTGCATAGATCCCTGAAAGTTGCCATCCAGGTTGATAGGGTTGTTAGGAAGGAATACGGTGTGTTGGGTTTTATTGGTAGAGGGATTGAGTTTCGGAGCCGTGAGGTCATGTTGCAGCTGTACAAAACTCTGGTGCAGCCGCACTTGGAGTATTGCATACAGTTCTGGTCACCGCATTATAGGAAGGATGTGGAAGCATTGGAAAGGATGCAGAGGAGATTTCCCAGGATGTTGCCTGGTATGGAGGGAAGGTCTTATGAGGAAAGCCTAAGGGACTTGAGGCTGTTTTTGTTAGAGAGAAGAATGTTAAGAGGTGACTTAATAGAGACATACAAGATGATCAGAGGATTAGATAGGGTGGACAGTGAGAGCTTTTTTCCTCAGATGGTGACGGCTAGCACGAGGGCACATAGCTTTAAATTGAGGGGTGATAGATATAGGACAGATGTCAGAGGTAGGTTCTTTACTCAGAGAGTATTAAGGGCGTGGAATGCCCTGCCTGCAACAGTAGTAGACTCGCCAAATTTAAGGGCATTTAAATGGTCATTGGATAAACGTATGTATGATAATGGAACAGTGTAGGTTAGATGGGCTTCAGATTGGTTTCACAGGTCGGCGCAACATCGAGGGCTGAAGGGCCTGTACTGCACTGTAATGTTCTATGTTCTAGTAGAGCCTTTGATGAGGTTCCACATGGTGGACTAATTAGGAAAGTTAGGTCACATAGGATTCAGGGTGAGCTTACCAATTGGATATATGATTGGCTTAACGGGAAGAGACAGAGACTAATGTGAAGGGTTGCTTTTCAGGCTGGAGGCTTGTGATCAGCAGTGTTCTACCGGGATTGGTTCTGGGTCCTCTCTTGTTTGTCATTTATATAAATGATTTGGATGAGAATATACAAGGCATGGTTAGTAAGTTTTTGCAGACGATACCAAAATTGATGGCTTAGTGGACAGTGAAGAAGGTTTTCTAAGATTACAAAGGGATCTTGATCAAATGGGCCAATGGGCTGAAAAATGGTACATGGCGTTCAATCTGGATAAATGTGAGGTATTGCATTTTGATACAGCAAACAAGTGTAGGGCTTATACAATTAATAGTAGGGTAGTGTTGTAGAACAGAGGAACCTGGGAGTACAGGTAGATAATTCTTTGAAGTTTGCCTCACACATAGACAGTGTCATTAAAAAGGTGAGATAACAAGCATGGGGCTGGATGAACACAGCAGGTCAAGCAGCATCATAGGAGCAGGAAAACTTGACGTTTCGGGCCTAAACCCTTCATCAGAAATTTCTGATGAAGG
>JAHRHZ010000030.1:5413966-5446125 GCA_024137785.1 Ginglymostoma cirratum | reverse complement strand
TCTATCTGCCTCCCCCTCTCTCCCTATTTATTTCAGAACCCTCTTCCCCTCCCCCATTTCTGATGAAGGGTTTAGGCCCGAAACGTCAAGTTTTCCTGCTCCTATGATGCTGCTTGACCTGCTGTGTTCATCCAGCCCCATGCTTGTTATCTCGGATTCTCCAGCATCTGCAGTACCTTTTATCTCTGGGAATAGGGGATGGTCTTTTTGCAGGAAGGTGGGTGAGAGGAGGTGTATTCTAGGTAGCTGTGGGAATCGATAGGCTTGAAATGAATATCGGCTTCCAGGTGGTTGCAAGAGATGGAAATGGAGAGGTCCAGGAAGGAGAGAGAAGTATCGGAGATGGTCCAGGTGAACTTAAGGTTGGGGTGGAAGGTGTTACTGAAGTGGATGAACTGTTCGAGCTCCTCGAGGCGGCGCCAATAAAATCATCGATGTAACGGAGGAAGAGGTGGGGGATAGAGCCAGTGTAGCTTTGGAAGGCGGATCCTACAAAGAGGCAGGCATAGCTTGGGCCCATGTGGGTAACCGTGGCCACCCCCTTTGTCTGTAGGAAGTGGGAGGAATTGAAGGAGAAGTTGTTAAGGGTGAGGACGAGTTCAGCTAAGTGGATAAGGGTATCAGTGGAGGGGGACTGGTCAGGCCTGCGGGACAGGAAGAAGCGGAGGGCCTTTAGGCCATCTGCATGGGGAATGCAAGTATATCGGGACTGGACGTCCATGGTAAAGATGAGATGTTGGGGACCAGGGAATCGGAAGTTTTGGAGGAGGTGGAGGGCATGGGTGGTGTCATGGATGTAGGTGGGGAGTTCCTGGATCCAAGGGGGAGAAAATGGAGTCAAGGTAAGTGGAGATGAGTTTGGTGGGGCAGAAGCAGGCAGAGACTATGTGTCGACCAGGGCAGTCAGGTTTGTGGATTTTGGGGAGGAGATAGAAGCGGGCGGTGCGAGGTTGGGGAACAATGAGCTTGGAGGCTGTGGGTGGGAGGTCACCTGAGGTGATGAGGTTGTGGATGGTTTGGAAGATGATGTTTTGGTGGTCGGGGGTGGGGTCATGATCAAGGAGGCGGTAGGAGGAGGTATCGGAAAGTTGGCCCCTCGCCTTGGCGATGTAAAGGTCAGTGCGCCATATGACAACTGCGCCTCCCTTGTCTGCGGGTTTTATCGTGAGGTGGGGAGTGTAGCGGAGGGCTGCACGTTCTGTGGGGGAGAGGTTGGAGTGGGTGAGAGGAGTGACGTTGGACGTTGAACAGTTTTTCTGCTGCCTCCACCTCCGCGCTTACTTCTATAATCGTGAGCCTAACCCTCCCTCTACTGACCCCTTCTCCCGCCTCCAACACACCCCCTTCTCCTGGACACCAGCTTGACGCCTCCTATCCTCCCTAGACCTCTTTATCTCCAATTGCCATCGAGACATTGATCACCTCAACCTCTCCACACCTCTCACCCACTCCAGTCTCTCCCTCACAGAATGTGCAGCTCTCCACTCCCTCCACTCCAATGCCAACCTCCCCATAAAACCCGCGGACAAGGGAGGCGCAGTTATAGTATGGCGCACTGACCTCTACATCACCGAGGCCAGGCACTAACTCTCCGACACTCCTCCTCCTACTGCCTCCTTGACCATGACCTCACCCTCGACCACCAAAACATCATCTCCCAAACCATCCACAACCTCATCACCTCAGGTGACCTCCCACCCACAGCCTCCAACCTCATTGTTCCCCAACCCCACACTGTCTGTTTCTTTCCCCTTCCCAAAATCCGCAAACCTGACTGCCCTGGTCAACCCATTGTCTCCGCCTGCTCCGGCCCCACCGAACTCATTTCCACTTATCTCGACTCCATTTTCTTCCCCTTGGTCCAGGAACTACCCACCTACGTCCGTGACACCACCCACGCCCTCCACCTCCTCCAAAACTTCCAATTCCCTGGTCCCCAACGCCTCATCTTTACCATGGACGTCCTGTCCCAATATACTTGTATTCCCCATGCAGATGGCCTAAAGGCCCTCCGCTTCTTCCTGTCCCGCAGGCCCGACCAATCCCCCTCCACTGACACCCTTATCCACTTAGCCGAACTTGTCCACACCCTTAACAACTTCTCCTTCCATTCCTCCCACTTCCTATAAACAAAGGGGGTGGCCATGGGTACCCACATGGGCCCAAGCTATGCCTGCCTCTTTGTAGGATATGTGGAAAATCCCTCTTCCAAAGCTACACTGGTCCTATACCCCACCTCCTCCTCCATTACATTGATGACTGTATTGGCGCCGCCTCATGCTCCCATGAGGAGCTCGGACAGTTCATCCACGTCAGTAACACATTCCACCCCAACCTTAAGTTCACCTGGACCATCTCCAATACCTCTCTCTCCTTCCTGGACCTCTCCGTTTCCATCTCTGGCAACCACCTGGAAGCCAATGTTCATTTCAAGCCTTCCGACTCCCACAGCTACCTAGAGTATACCTCCTCTCACCCACCTTCCTGCAAAAAGGCCATCCCCTATCCCCAACTCCCTCGCCTCCACCGCATCTGCTCCCGAATGGGGCATTCCAATCCCGGACATTCCAGACGTCCTCGTTTTTCAAGGACCGCAACTTCCCCTCCACAGTGGTCGAAAACGCCCTCGACCATGTCTCTCGCATTTCCCACAACTCATCCCTCATACCCCGTCCCCGCAATAATAACCAAAATAGAACCCCCTCGTCCTCATGTACCACCCCACCAACCTCTGGATCCAACGCATCATCCTCCGACACTTCCCCCATCTGCAATCTGACTCCACTACCAAAGACATTTTTCCATCCCCACCCTTATCTGCTTTCCGGAGGGACCACTCTCTCCGTGACTCCCTTGTCCGCTCCACACTCCCCACCAGCCCCACCACCCCTGGCACTTTTCCCTGCAACCGCAGCAAGTGCTATACCTGCCCCTACACCTCCTCCCTCAACTCCATCCCAGGCCGCAAGAAGACCTTCCACATCAAACAGATGTTCATCTGCACATCTGCTAATGTGGTGTACTGTATCCGCTGTTCCCGTTATGGCCTCCTCTACGTTGGGGGAACGAAGCGGAGGCTTGGGGACCGTTTTGTGGAACAACTACGCTCGGTTCGTACCAAACAACTGCACCTCCCAGTTGTGAACCATTTCAACTCCCCCCCACTCCTTGGATGACATGTCCATCCTGGGCCTCCTGCAGTGCCACAACAATGCCACCCGAAGGTTGCAGGAACAGCAGCTCATATTTTGCTTGGGAACCCTGCAGCCCAATGGTATCAATGTGGACTTCACAAGCTTCAAAATCTCCCTCCCCCGACCGCATCTCAAAACCAGCCCAAGTCTTACCCGCCTCCTTAACCTGTCCTCCCACCTATCCACTCCACCCACCTCAAGCCCCACCCCCATCTCCTACCTACTTGCCTCATCCCGCCTCCTTGATCTGTCTGTCCTCCCTGGACCGATGTATCCCCACCCTAACTCCTCATCTACACTCACCTTTACTGGCTCCAACCCTACCTCCTTGACCTGTCTGCCTCCTCTCCACCTATCTTCTCCTTTATCCATCTTCTATCCAACTCCCCTTTTCTCCCTATTTATTTCAGAATCCCCTTTCCCTCCCCTGTTTCTGAAGAAGGGTCTAGACCCGAAACGTCAGCTTTCCTGCTCTTCTGATGCTGCTTGGCCTGCTGTGTTCATTGAGCTCTACACTTGCTGTCACAGATTCTCCAGCATCGGCAGTTCCTACCATCTCTGGAATACTGTGTCCAGTTCTGGCCGTCCAGTTATAGGAAGGATATTACTAAGCTGGAGCAGGTTCCTAAGAGATTTACCAGGATGTTGCCGGGTGTGGAAGGTTTGAGTTATAAAGAAAAGCTAGATAGGCTGGGACTTTTTTCACTGGAGCATAGGAGGTTGTGAGGCGATCTGATAGAAGTTTATAAAATAATGAGAGGTATAGTTTAAAGTTAAGGGCCGTTGTCTTTTCCCTAGAACGGGGGATTTCAAGACTAGGGGGCACATTTTTAAGGTGAGAAGAGAGAGATTCAGTTACAATGTTTAAATGACATTTGGACAGATACATGAATAGGAAAGGTTTGGAGGGATACGGTCAAGGAGCAGGCAGGTGGGACTTGTATAGTTTAGGATTATGTTCGGCATGGACTGGTTAGACTGAAGGGTCTGTTTCTGTGCTTTATTACTCTATGTGAATTTTCTAATAGAATTCATTTTTTAAAATATTATTTAATTTTGCTATTTTCTATATATTTATTCTATCAATTCTTTCCAGGTTACGAACTAACATTTGTACAGCTTTTGGGAGTTCTGAATTGTGCCCAGGTCGGAGAACAAGCTGAAGAATAACTGGAGGTGGAACATAGTGCCCAGTACCTCCCTTACCTCATACCAACTCAGTCCATTCTGGTTTTACACAGTGTCATGCCTAATTTGACAGTTTGCCTCCTCGGGGTAAGCTTGCATGTGAGCAATTTTCCTGGCTGAGTTGGGCTCTGATTTTCTGGTACCATGAAATTAGCAAGTTGGATAATCAAACACCATGACCCACACAGTTGTCTCTTCAGCTTTGCACTTGAATACTATCCAAGCAGTTTTAAATTCCATTAATCCTTGGACAATCTGCTATTTATCAGCAGTGACAGATTGAATCACATGCTGAATCACCAATGGATATTTGACAACCCAATTGTATATCACATAAAAGCCTCAACTGCCTCACATTCGACAGCCTGTCATTTTAATAAAATAATAAAGATTGGTACAAATATGCAATGTGTCTAAACATATTTAACAGCAGAACATCATCGTTGTGTCACCCCTTTTCTTAATTTGCCTCAAATAACAGCAAATTCCTGGCACTTGATTAAAATATTTGAAACGATTCCTTGGGAGGAATTGTATATGAGCCTGAACGATAGTCGGGCTAGTCATGAGGGTGAGGTCACATGGGATCTAGGGAGAGCTAGCTGATTGGATTCACATTGACTTGATGGTAGGAAGCAGAGGGTGATGGTTGAATGTTGTTTCTCGGACTGGAGGCCTGCGTCTAGTGTTGTGCCACAGGGTCGGTGCTGGGACCTTTGTTATTTGTTATTTACACAAAAGATATCAAAACTTACAGAGGCATCTTGATCAGATGGGGAAGTGGGCTGAGGATTGGAAAATGCAATTCAGTAGAGATGAGCGTGAGGTGTTGCACTTTGGAAAGTCAAACCAAGGTAGGACTTATACTGTAAATAGTAAGGTCCTGAGGAGTGTTGTGGAACAGAGGGACCTAGGAGTATAAGTACATAGTTCATTGAAAGCGGTGTCACAGGTAGACAGGGTGGTGAAGAGGGCATTTAGCATGCTGGCCTTCATCAGTCGAGGCATTGACTATAGGAGTTGGGATATTATGTTACAGTTGTACAAGTCATTGGTGAGGTTGCACTTGGAGTGTTCTGTACTGTTTTGGTCACCTTGTTGTAGGAAAGACATAATTAAACTGGAAAGTGTGCAAAGAATACTTACGAGGATGTTGCCAGAACTAATAGGACTGAGTTATAGGGAGAGATTGGCCAGCATAGGAGGATGAGGGGTGACTTTATTGAGGTGTATAAAATCATGAGGGGCATAGATAGGATGAATGCATATAGTCTTTTTCTCAGGGATGGTGAATTGAAACTAGAGGACAAAGGTTTAAGGTGACAGGGGAAAGATTTAAGAAGGACCTGAGGGGCAACTTCTTCACGCAGACAGAGATGAAGCTATTAATGTTGGTTCAAATGAGAACATGTCCCAAGTGACAGAATAGGCGGCAGAGAGGGCATCCAGTGTTAATGTTGTCAGGAATTATGGTGGGTGATAGTGAGTGAGGGAGCATTAGAAAGAGTGATAGACCATGAACCTTGGTGGGAAGTAATTACAGTAGGAGAGATAGAGTCAGTGTAGGGTATCAGAAAGAAGATGGTGGAAAGCTGGCAGGGTGGAGAAGGTCATTGACATTTTCCTGTCCTTTCTCCAGATGGCCAAAACTGAACCAGATGGCAACCTCAGGCCAGGCTGGCATTGTCTAGTATCATGGCCTCCATTGCTGGACCTATGGGTAGTAGACATCTTGCCTCTACAGAGGCCACATTGGGAGCAGCAGATACTGTAGACCAAGTTGATGGATATGCAGGTGAATGCCTGTCTGATATGAAAAGTTTGTTTTGTGCCTTGAATGGAGGTGAGGGTGGAGGTGTAGGGGCAGGGGTAGCACTTCCTGTGGTTGCAGGGAAAGGTGCTGGGCGTGGTGGAGCTACTGGGGAGTGTGGAGCGGATGAGGGAGTTGCGGAGAGAGCGGTGCCTACGAAAGGCATAGGGGTGAGGAGGGAAACCTCTCTTTGGTAGTGGGGTTGGATTATAGGTGGCGGAAGTGGTGGAGAATGATACGTTGGATGCGGAGGTAGGTAGGGTGATATGTGATGACAGGGGGGATTCTGCCTTTATTTTTGTTGGGGGGAGGGGATATGAGGGCAGAAGTGTGGGAAATACAAGACATGCAGTTGAGGGCATTTTTGATCACCAGAGGGGGGATGTTACGGTCCTTGAAATAGGAGGACATCTGGGATGTGTGGGAGTGAAATGCCCCATCTTGGAAAGCCATTGTGCATTGGACGAATGACTGTAGATGTGTTCAGGTAACCAAGTCTCAGGGTAATGTTACTGTGTAACATTGAGGAAAAATGATCATATGATACGGAAACCATAGGGCATTCCATTTGTTCACATTTCATACTTCTAAATACATGTCATTTTTTAACTAATGAAAATATAAATAAATAAGTGACCAACTGTGCCTAATTAAAAAAGTGCTGATTTCATACATTTCATACACTGAGGATTGTAATGGGTAGGTGTCCATGTAGTTTGAACAACAACCACAATTTGCATTTATATATTACTTTCAATGGGGTGGTGTCTGGTTAGCTCAGTAAGCTAGACAGCTGACTAACATAGGGATGAGATTATTGTCAATAGTATGGGCTTGATCCCCATTCCAGCTAACTTAGACTTAACGCTTGCCTGACCCCACCAATTGTAAATTCCACTCTTAATCTGTGGGTGCACCTACGTACATGGACTACATGATTCAACAAAGCAGCACACCATCACTTCCTCACGGACAATTAGGCATAGGCTTGTCTGCAGTGTTCGCATCCTATGGACAAATATTAAAAAAATTCTATTGTCAAGCTTTTCCCAAAGGGAGCACAGAGCAAGATTGGGCTGACTTCCTCAAGCAAATTCTGTTCTGTATGACCATTGTACAAATCTCTATGCTGTGACAGCACATTCACAGAAACTGCCTAGATAATGTGCCATAGTTTTCGGAATGAGAAAATATGTGCTCATTCAGGTCATATTGCTTGATTAGACAGTTTTGATTCCTACCATGACTATGTTTGTAACCATGGGTTGAATTTTCCACCCTCCTGAGTGGCATGGGCAATGATGAGAAGATTGGGAAATTATAGCGAAATTATAGCGAAAATGGAAAAATCGGATTTTCAACCGAAGGAGAAAAGTTCCAATTTTCCATTTGGGGTTTAAACGGTGAGTTCTGAATTCTGATAATAAGTGAAGACTGCCTTATTTCTATGCATTTGCATCTCATTATTGACTCAACTCACCTCATTTCTATGCAGAGCCCAAACCTTCTATCCTTCCCAAGCAACTAGATAAAGTCAATTAGAGTCATAAAGTCATACAGCATAGAAGGAGGTCTGTCCGACCACCATGTCAATGGCAACTAACAGACACCAAACTACACTAATCCCATTTATCTGCATTTGCTCCATAGCCTATTATGCCCTGGCATTCTAAATGCTCATCCAGATGCTTCTTAAATGTTGCAAGAGTACCTGCCTCCACCATCCTCTCAGGTAGCCTGTTCCATATTTCTACCACCCTCTGGGTGAAAAAGTTTTTCCTCAAATCACCTCTAAACCACTTTCATCTCCCCTTGAACTTCTGAGAAAGGGTCACCGGACCCAAAATGTTAACTCTGATTTTTCTTCACAGATGCTGCCAAACCTGCTGAACTTTTCCAGCAACTTCTGTTTTTGTTCCTGATTTACAGCGTCTGCAGTTCTTTAGGTTTTTATTTAGTCTTAAACTTATCCTGCTGTTCTTAGACACATCTGCCATTGGGAAAATATTCTCATGATCTTACCTGTCTATGCCTCTCACAGTTATGCTAAGATTTCCTTCAGTCCCCTCTGCTCCTGGGAAAACAGAACTAGTCTGACAAGAAAGTCAGAAAAGTTACTTGGTGACACAGCTCCCGAGCTGCTTCTTTGGACATTCATCCAAATCCTCTGTCACCACCATTTCCCTGCATGGACACTGACCATTTCCATCCTTTGACCACACAAGTGGACATTGCTAACACACTAGTCTGGCCACATATCATCATGTCTGTCTTTGAAATGACTCAAGCACCACTTCAGCCCTTTAGGACATCACTTTGGAGTTTATGGAACTTAATACTTGCATGCTTCTGCCAGGTCACATTGTGTGTAGGAATATTCACACATCATACATCTACACCAGATGCATCTTATGGTTCTTAGCTTACTTTCGTAGCATTCACTCACTTTGTGCTTACTTGGAGGCTGCCAGCTTCTATGACTTGCAATGCTTTTCAGCACAGATTGAGGTAGAAAACTTGCCATGGTTCAAGATACTGAACAAATGGATGAGTATGAGTATATTGTATGTCACCAGGCTACATCAATCATGGGCCAGCAGTTTTTGTATCAAACACTGTGCATGTACTTCAGTACAGGTGCCGACGTCTGGAGGGTGGTTAGTGTTGTGCCGTTGTTTAAGAAAGGCTGCAACGAGAAGCCCAAGAACTATAGACCTGTGAGTCTGACACTGGTAGTTGATAGATTGTTAGCGCGTGTAACTGGGACAAGGTAACCGCAGGAGCCCAAATCAAACGTAGGCATGCATGGGAATCCCTAGAGGCATGGTTCTCCACCTGTAATGCAATCAACAAACACATAGAATTGGACCCCATATATAAACCCACACAGATCAAAACCAGAAATGACTCTACTCACCATAATGGACCAGATAGCATAAATTCCAAGCTGAGTAGGATAACACCGCTTCATCGGAGGCTCCACTGATGATGTCACCTAGCATGGTGATGAAACGTCTGAATGACAATAAGCCAGCTCGGCGAGCAAGTCAGCAATCTCACATGACACTTCATTGTGATTGTTACAATGGCTTAGGAGTACGATTACTCATATATTGTTCTATTACTGACTTCCCTTACAGATTTTGGGCGCCCCAGACAAGATGGACTTTGTGGCTGAAGGATTTCTTGTAGTTTTGGTGCAATGCCAATTACAGCATTGAAGGAAAGAGCAATTACGGCATCATAGAGAAGCCCAGAAAGAAAATAGCAGTGATTGCCACATAGCCTCTGGAGGAGAAGTAGCGGGTAAAGAACCCCATGGAAGTGAATGAGAACAACCAGACCCTTGAATCACTGGCATTGTCTCATTGCAGAAATCCACACATGCAATCATTTGGAAAAGAAAACATTTGTTCAGTAACAGAAGAGTTCAAGGAGTGCATAAATAACCAAATCCACACATATGTGGATGACCATGGTTGCATGCCATGTAGTTGGCATAAAATTATGTGATGAAAGAAAGTCCAAACACAGCTCATTTATGCTGAAAGCAGGTTATAATTGGTTTCCATCTGGCTTCTCCCACTTGACGGTGCATAGCTCTATTGTGGTTTCCCTCTTTGTCAGCCTCATTTGTGAAGTGTGCTGTATGCCACAAGGTATGAACATATAAACAAATGAAATAGGGGCAGAATTGGACCTTTCAGTCCCTTCAGCCTGCTTCACCATGCAATAAGTTTGTGACTGATCTGTTAGTGTTCTTATTTACTCTCGATAATCCTTGATTCACCTGATAAACAACAATCTGTCCACTTGGTCTTAAAAATATTCAATGACATACTTCCACTGGCTTCTGAGAAAGAGGATTCCGAATTGTACAGTTCTCTGAGAGAAATAAATTGTTGTCATTAGTGTCCTGAAAGATGACCACTGATTTTGAAACTGTACCACCTAGTTCAGGACTGACCCACAAGATGAAACATCCCTTCCATGGCCAGCTTGTAAAGACTATTCAGGATCTTATACACTTCAATCAAGTCACCCCACCTCCACCACGTACCCCAATCCCCAATCCTCTAAATCCAGTGAAAACAAGCACAGCCTTTCCAGCCTATCCAAATTAGTAACTCATTCCAAGTATCAATTGCATTAATGGCGCAGCAAATGCTTTCTGGGCTATATTGCAGAGCACTGTAACAGGCCTCTATGTTAGTCCAAGGGTTTCATAAAGGTGTCATGGGGCATATTTGCAAGGTTAGCCCTTGCGTCCCCAAATGGCCAGGTGACAGGAACCTCTGAGTTCTTTGGTATGTACGCATCATGGCATTTCCCAAATGTCAAGCACATGCCTCCAAAATCTAGTATCAATGATCACAGATATGCTGGAGATTGATGGAGTGGAAATTGACAACTGCTGCAGGTTTGTAACAGGGCACTCTTGAAACAATCTCTGTAGAATCTATAGTGCCGTTACGTGGGGAAAGTTAGCAAAGTTGGCCGAGCTGCTTGACTCTCCTTGTCACAGTGGAAGAATATAAATTTGTAAAATGTGAGAAATGACATCAGTGACGTCCTAATGTGTTTGTAGATTGTGGACTGGGAGATGCCACACCGATCTCAAGTTGTTCTTTAGAAAGAGCCATTGGCATAAAAATTCCGAGGAGATGTAACTTTGGTGGCCAGTGGGATGGGATCCTCACCCATTCCTTCTGAGCACAAGTCCTACTCCAGCAGATTGCCCGTCGATGACGATGGCCCAGGATATCCATAGTTTCTGTCTTCTATTGTAGATAATATTTTTAATAGCGACACTGGCTAGACCAGCAATTATTGCCCAGAGGGCAGTTTAGAGTCAACCAAATTGCTGTGAGTCTGGAGTCACGTGCAGGCTAGACCAGCAAGAATGGCATTTTTCCTTCTCTCTCACCACTTCTTAAGTGCTGTTCCAACTTCCACAGATAGGTTTCAGTGACCTTTCTCTGCACCTGACCTTGTTGGCCTGAAAGACTTCACTGAATGACCCTGGGGGCTGAGAGTGTACTGCCCAAATGCAACCTTACTCTCTCCTTCTGCTCATTCCAGACAAGCAAGTTAGAAAGGTGGGCACCTCTGGTGTTCTGAGAGGAGCCTCTTGGTGTCCAGTGTGTGCCACCTCCTTCCTGTAGGTGCCTTCTGGTACCACCCAGTGTCTCTGAGAGGAAGGGGCACCAGGAATGTGGTTGAGTTTCTCATCTTCATTTTATCTTGCCACTGATCCTGAGGTTCTGTGGCTAAAATGTTGGCAAGTATGGCCTTTTACAAATCCAGCCAAAACTGACTTTGTTGGACCTAGGTGTCTAAGCTAATCCGTGGAAGCAGGCATGCTGGAGACAGCATGACCATGAGATATTTCTTTCCCGCAATGAGACAAAAGGGACAACTTGGTAAGATAGAAGTGGATGGAAGAGCCATTAAAGGTAAAGTAGAGGCAGGAATGGTGCGGTGTCCCCAGTGAATGAGTACGAAGTGCAGAGGGCAGGAAGGATTAGTAGTTTTAGAGGATAACGTGGATCAAGACCCATTGATCATGTATGCCATAATGAGTGTTGTACTCCATGAGCTTATGTGAGATGTGTGTGCAGTGTTGGAATAAGTGTGAGCTAGCAGAGTGAAAATAGTGGCATTTAACCTCTGGAGCACAGAAGGCCATTAACTTTATTTCTGCTGTGCATTGCTATTCACCTGGGACATTGCACTCACCAGGGCTGCTATCTCAAATCAGGCCGACTGAGTATGGTACCATGGCCTCTTTTGACTGTCAACAGGAAGAAGGACAGCTCTTCTTTCCACCACCATGTAAACCAGCACCTCCAGGTCCCAGCCAGCAAAAAGTGTGTGAACTTTCTTTTCTGGGTCATTTATTTCAGGGTAACAGTGAAAGCAGTTTTGCATCTAAATTGCAGCTAGCTCTAAGTATTTGAAAACAACGCACTGGAAAATGAAAAGAATTATCACATGCTTTTCTAAAAGAATTGATTCAATTGTTAGACTGGATTTGGTTCAGGTTCAGCTTAGCAGAGTTCTTTCCTGTAACTAAGGATGTTTAGTATGCAGTTTTTGTTAGGTTTATAACTAGAAAATTAGCCATTTAATTATTATATACTAATCACTTTTGCTTATTTAAATAGATTTTCATTCATGCCCAGACGTTTGCTTCAGGAATAGTTTTCTTTTCAAGTTTGCTGCCTTCACTAGATCATTGTCAGATAATTATCCAGTCACAATATAAATCCCCGACTATTCCTGTAATTGAATGAATTAAAAGACAATCTTGTAAATTAGTGCTCCAGCTCAAGCATCTAATGATTAGACTACAGCAAAATATCTATGATGGTGAGCCAGAAAGTCCTGGCTGCTTATTTTCATTGTTCATAAACAAGCACAGAGTGAAAAACAGTTCTTAATTTAACCCGATGATGCATCAGTTAGCAGTGCCCAGAAGGCTTGTGGTGGTGGCAAGGGTCCATTGCTAAAAGGTTCCAGATGGCTGAGCAATTGTGTCATGTAAATAATGCTTCTGAATCTGTATGTGGCTTGAGAAAAACAAGACAGCATGTGCTCTTTATCATCAGTGAGTAATACAGAAACTGAAAGCTGTTAAAAATTTGGCTTGTTCTTGACTTTTTTTTTAAATTAAACTACAGTGGTAATTTTGTGAAGCAAGGTTTCCAACATGAAAACTGGATCTGTGGGTTTAGGAGTCTGAAATCAGATTCTAAATGCCAATTCTGCAATCTGTACATGTTCAATCCTGCATCAGGACTCTTTGCTTGGAAAATTACCCTGTATATGTTACTGAGAATGTGAAAATCTTGATTTTTTTAGTCTTCTTTCTGTGATTTCTTTCTTGAATCTTCTAAATTTGATACGCACTTGTTTGTGTTGTGAAAAAGCTGTGGATTTGGTTTTTTTTGCAAATCTTAAAGCTTTTGTCAGTGTGATATGTGTGGGGATGTCAGTAGCTGATCAAAAGAAAGGAAGAAACTGCACTGAACATTTGTAAATACACCATGTTGATTGAATCATTGACTGCTTTCTACATAATTCTGCAAAATTATGTGAAGAATCTTCCATATGCCTGTATAAGGTCAAATTATCAAGAAGAGAAATATATTGAGGTGCAATTAGCGTGAATAGCAACACATGATTTTGTAAAGGCGGAAAAGTAAAACTAATTTGATGAAAACAGAAAATTCTGAAGAAACTCAGCAGGTCTGGTAGCATCTGTAGAGAGGCACAGAGTTTACATTTCAAGTTCAATATGACTTTTCGATGGAACAGTTCTGAAGAGGAGTCTTTGAACTCGAAATGTTAACTCTTTCTTTCTCTAGAAATGCTGCTACATCTGCTGACGTTATTCAACACTTTCTGTTTTTACTTCAGAAATCCAGCATTCACAGTTATTTGCTTTTATGGGATTAGTTGTGGTTTTTTTTGAAAGAAAATAAGATAAGGACAATGGGATGAATGGTCTCCTTCAGTGCTGAATGAATCGATAATTTTTGTGGATGGGTTCAAAAAGTGATCAAATGTTTCAGACATACTTCTTCTGGAGTGGGGAGATGCTGCTGGTTGCTTCTGAGCTGTTTGCATAGCGTCATGTGACTGGAATCGTGCGTGCAGTCTGTGTGCACCTAGAGATTTGAAAAGATGAGATCGAACTCATGGAACAATGCTCTAAAAAGTACCAAAATTGGACAATGAGTGTTCAATAAACCCTCCTTATACACTCCTGAAATCCAGCATTTTGAAGCAGTTTGGCTCTGTTTTGGGAATATTCAAGAAGGGTGTTTCAATAATTTGGAGTTGATGTGCTTTTGAATTACTCATGCGGAGGCATATTGGTTGAAAGACTTGTGGTCAGTCATTTGAGAGTTGGAATCTCTGCTGATACCAAAGATCCAATGATAAATGCTGACTGTGAAAGCTCACCTCCAATTTTTCTTGAAATGTGCATACATTTAATCAGTATAAAGCTGATTTTTTAAAAAATTAAAACAAAAACTTGATTTAACAAGATTTTTATTCTCTTCACTTATATGTTTGTTTTATTTTTGTTTCAATTTTAATTTATTTCAGAAATTTTACTGCTACTTTGCATGCTGGTGGGTATCAGCAAACATAGCCTGTGAGATTTTAGCCTACTACAGGAAGGTAGAAAATAACATTTCATTACATAAGTCTGGAGTGATAGTTTAAATACAAATTACGCTGTAGCATGGGTAGGATATGCAGAAGAGGAGGTAGAGAGAAAAATCTTCATGAGGAAGCAGGAGAAGGTGAGCTCTCCCTACCCAGAAATGCCCTGTGTTTCAGGAGGCAGCACTTCAAAAGGTGATGGTAATAAAGTTTTGTTACTTTCTTGATTTAGAGGTAAAGCCTGAGGTCAGGTGATAACATCTCTCTTAGTGGCTGTGAAGGTCACTGTCGCCCTTTTCCTCTTTGCAACCTGTAAATTTACAAAGTTTTGAATATTAAAACCCCCATTACTTAAAAACTCTTAATTTATAATGATAGTATCCACAGTTCTGTATGACTTATCAAGATATGAATAACAAGTATTCATGAATCAAGTAGAATTTATTGAGAAAGATTTTAGAAGTATTTAGCAAACAAGCAGTAAAGAGGTTTTTTTATTCTTAAAGGTCCAGATGCCTTAGATGTTGCCAGCACAGATGATGCCTTTCGTCTCCTGTCTCTGAAGTGAAGTTACTTTGAATTGCGTCTTATATGTATTACTTCATAGAAGATAAGGTAAAACTGCGCCACAAAACACTCTGTGTTTCAAACTCTAGTCCCTAATTGTGAGGGATTCATAGTCCTAATTAAGAAATAGGTTGAATTGATTCTTTTCAAGGCTTAGGTTGAGAGTTTCAGGTGGCACCCTACCTCTGTACCTCGATATATGTAGGCTAAGCAAATGTTCATTTCTTATTCCCTAGGTCCCAGAAATCAATGTTTCATTGTTTGAGTCATTGACACACCCATTTAGATACAGAGAAGTTGTATAAATAATGTTATATCCTCTTACTAATAATGCCAACCATAATAAACCCTTTAACCTAACATCCTCAGGAATACTGAAGCAATTAAGAAAAACTGTTTCTAGCAGAATATCGAAATGTCCTTTTTATCTACGTTTTGTTCTACAATTTTTGTAAATTGACTGAATCACTCAGCAAAATAAAACTTTTTCGAAATACATCATTCTTATTTAAAGATAGGTGTCGGACTCATTTCAATTTGCGAAGTTCAAACATTTCACTTATTTCTTTAAAGCTGATGCACATTGAATCGTACTTAGCATAATAAAAACAGATGCAGTTGCTTAACCTAGATTCTTTGGCATCCTTAGATTATTTAAACACAGTCTTGCAAGCAGCTGTCTTAACTGTTAATTGTCCCACTAGCAAAAAATTCAAACTAAATTGTTTAAAAAGAAATCTAAGACAAAATCATAAAATGTTACTTCAAATCAATATAGTATCCCCAAAATTAGCAGTATTATCAGAATCTTGCAAACTGGTTCCTTCCAAATGGATGCATGTGGCATCAGTAAATATGTCACAGTTTGCCACACACTAAAGTGTCCAGGAAATAACATAAGCTGCACAGGAAAAGAGGAGATTTCACCCTCTTTCCCTGAGGTGGAAAAACCAGGATGTAAGGGCACATGGGATTGGCAGGATTGTGAACTTCCTGTTCCTGAGCACTGTTGACTGCATACACATGGCTGTGCGGGGACGCCTTGTCAATCAGGAATGATTGCACGACGGTAACCATAAGACTGTAAGACTTAGGATGTCCAATGCATCTCCTTCACCATTCAGTGAGATCATGGCTGATCTGATAATCTTCCACTTCCCTTTCCTGTCTTTTCCCTATAATCCTTGATTCCCTCACTGATTAAAAGTCTGTCCACCTTAGCCCTGAGTATACTTAATGGCTCAACCTCTACAAATGACTACAGTAAAGAATTCCACAGATTCACTACACTCTGAAACTAGAAACTCCTCCTCATCTCTGTCTTAAATAGGTGACTACTTTCTCTGAGGTTATGCTGTCTGGTCCCTGACTCTACCACAAGGGGACACAACCTTGCTGCATTTATCCTTTCAAGCCCACAAAAAAAAATCTGTTTCGATAAGATCATTTCTCATTCTACTAAATTGCAGTGATTTGTATTGTAAATAAGTGTAGCCTGAGCACTGATCTCTGTGGTACTCTACTAGTTACAGTTTTCCATCCTGAAATAGTCTAAATTATTCCAACTTATACCTTCTATTAGTTAGCCATCTTCTATCCATGCTAAAACTGCTCCCAACACCATTGCCTCTTATTTAGTGGCCCAAAGTGCAGTACCACATTGAATGATTTTTGGAAGTTCAAAGACATAATATTCACTGGTTCCCTTTTATCTATCCTACTTGCTACCTCCTCAAAGAATTCTAATAAATTTGTCAGGCATGACTTCCCCCCATTAAGCTATGCTGAATGTGTTTGTTACATTATGTATTTTTAAATGCTATGTTTTCTAACACATTTTTTGTACTAGACTTTAATTTCCCAATGACAGATGTTACATTAACTGGTCAATAGTTACCCATTTTATATCTCCCTCCCTTTTTGAATATGTGTATTACACTAGCAGTTTTCTAGTCATCTGGGACATTTCCAGAATCTAAGGGTCCTTGGAAAACTACCACCAGTCCATCCACTCCCTTTGAAGCTACTTTCTTTAATATTTTAGGATGCAAGCTGTCAGGTTCAGTGGATGTTGGCATTTTGCTCCAGTGGTTTATCTAGTACTTTTTCCCTAATAATAATTATTGTGTCATATGTTGACCAATCTAACGCATTTTGACATCTGTGATCTATATATTTTTGCACTGCACATTTGTGTGGTTTAACTACGTTACATACCAATCATTATTCAAAATGAATGCAGACAACTGGTTCGCAGAAATCAAGGGTGCTCTTTAGAAAATGAATAAGAGGAAATCAGGTCCAGGTGACTCATGTGTCAATCTTCCCTCAAAAGTTACTTAACCTCATACCTGTAGCTACCTAAAATGGCAGACATTTAGAATCAACAGCTTTTGACAAAAACAAGAAAAATATGCATCCATACAGAAGATAGAAAAAATAACTGCAATGGTTTTCACGCTATTAAATTCTATTTTACTCCTGTGGCTTCCAACCAAGGCCACTGCTTCAAGGCAAGTGAATAAGTACCTTTGTGTTGATATTAAAATTCAGGGTTTTTATTAGTGCTTTGAAATCACCTTTCCTAGTTCAGTTTGTTTTGCTTGAAAACTGGATCTCAATAACTTCACATATAATGAATAAAAAGGAATAATTAAGTTGAACTACACTGGGACATGAACAACCAAGACTTAAATGCAGCTGTGCTCTGTAGGATGAAAATAGAAGTCATCAAATGTACAATACTTTTGCAAAGTGTTTTGAAACTTTCAAAGAGAGAAGTGAGGCAAAAAAAAAATTCCCTGAGCTGTTTCTTCTAGAAAATTTTGATTTTGTTAACATTTTTGTGGATATTGTATAATTTTAAGAATTTTGTGATTCAGCATTAAAAGTTGGAAGTATTGGATTTATAAATGCACAGTATAGTAGTTATTACAAGTCACAAGTTTGCACCACAGTTGGTAATATTAACTGAGCAAAGCACAGGGGACTAATGTTTAAAGATAAAATAGGTGAATTAGAAATAATGCAATTAATTATTACCTGCTGCTGACTTACAACATCAGATTTTTTTTGGCACAGTTACAAATCATAGACTATTTTTAAATACATAAATTTGAATGCAAAGAACATGATATGTATTTTTATAGAGCTTTTCAAGTGCAGAAAGACTCGTTGCAATATACTTAAGGGGGAAAAGCATGAATACAGTCAGTAAATTATAGTGTCAGAGTACCAAGTAAACCTTTAAATAGTTTTAACGTTTACTATCACATGTCTAACCCAGCCATTCCAATTCATAAAGGTACTTTCACTGCGTACAGACCCAATTTATACTTTTTTTAACACCCCTTTTATCAGCTTCCCTTATTATTCTGCCATCTTACACCCTTGAATTCTGCCATCAGCTCTTCCGGCCTCTCATTTGAAAATGTCTCCTCATTTTACTGTACGGTTCTCATCCCCCTCCCTTTTGTTGTATATGGGTCAAGAGAGGTCAGAAAGGGTTAATTCTTGATTAAGTACAATAAGCACCACCCAGTATGATGATATCATGGAGACTTGATTGGAGAATCAAGTAGGATCTGTGGGACACACACCTAATGCTAGGTTCTTCCCGCAGTCTTTGTATAATGTACAGCCTATTCTCATAACCAGTAAATAGTTGCAGAATTGCGCTTATTTACCGAAGAAAATTTGGCTATCCTCACACACACACACACGAGCATGTAAGCCACTACAGAAACCACACACCTAGAAGATTGGGGTGACAACAGTAACAACACTTTTTGGTATCTTTTTCCCGCACCTACTCCAACTTGAAGAACTTGTGTTATTCACCGATTACAAGCTATAAGGACAGACACCACAAATTGGACTCCAAATGTAATAATGTAAACTCACCTTTGGAAGTCAGCTCTTTTGTCCTTGTTTGAACCAAGGCTACAATGAGGTCAGGAGCTGAGTGACCTAGTGGAACCCAGTCTGGGCATCACCCAGCACATATGTTTACAGATTATATACTAAAAGACCAATCAGAAATTTAAAGAAAACAAATTTAAAGCTAAGTAAACAAAACAGAGATGCAGGGGCCAGGTGACGTCTTGTACTTGCCTGATGTGAGAGCTGGTGGACCCCATTGTGGCTCATAGTGACCACATGTGTAGTAAGTGTTGGTTGCTTGAGGTTCAGGGTTGATTAGCTGGAGTCTGAACTTCAAGTATTGTGACACTATCAGGGAGAGAGAGAGTTATCTGGATGCTGTGTTTTAGGAAAACAGTCACACCACTTAGATTAACAAATTTGAATTTGATGAACACAGGGACAGAAGAGTGTAAACATGGGTGATCCAGGAGCTAGTCCTGCAGGACCCTCAGCCTTTGTCCAAGTTCAACAGTTTGGAGATACTTGCTCCTTATGTGGATGAGAATGGGAGCTGTAAGGAGGATGAGCTAACTGACTGTAGCAACATGGTACAGGGAGCCATTCAAGAGGAGGTAGAAAAGAGAAATGGAGTTGTAATTAGGAATAGTATAGTCAGGGGAATAGACACTGTTCGTGTGGCCAGGATTGAGAGTCAGAACTTTATTGCCTGCCTCATGCCTGGGCTCAGGATATTCCATTTGGGCAATAGAGCAGAGTTGAGGCTAAATTAAAAAGGCAGAGTCTAAAAGGTAATAATCTCTGGATTACTATGTGTGACACAAATAATTGGAAATCTGTAGCAGAAAAGGTCTTGAAGTCCTACTTCAGATTCCCTTAAAGTTAACCTGGAGGCTGGCAGTTGGAAGGAAAATGCAATGTGAGCATTTATTTCATGAAGGCCAAAATACAAGACCAGAGATGTACTGCTGAGGCTGTATCAGAGATAAAAGGTACTGCAGATGCTGGAGAATCCGAGATACTGGTTGACCTGCTGTGTTCATCCAGCCCCATGCTTGTTATCTCTGCTGAGGCTGTGTGAGGTTGTGGTCAGACTGCATTTGGAATATTGTGAGCAATTTTGGGTCCTGTGTCTAAGGAAGAATGTGATGGCATTGGAGAGTGTCCAGAAGAGGTTTACAAGAATGATCCCGGGGAAGAAGAACTAATCATATGAGGAGTGGTTGAGAACTCTGGGCCTGTACTCAATGGAGTTTAGACGTGTAAGAGGGGATCTAATTGAAACTTACAGAATACTGACAGGCCTGGATAGAGTGGACATGGAGAAAATGTTTCCACTAGTAGGAGAAACTAGGATTTGAGGGCACAGTGTCAGAGTGAATGGACGAGCCTTTAGAACCGAGATGAAAAGGAATTTCTTCAACCAGAGGGTAATTAATCTGTGGGACTAATTGCCGCAGAGGGCTGTGGAGGCCAAATCATTGAGTGTACTTAAGACAGAAATAAATAGGTCCTTGATTTGTAAGGGGGGCAAGAGATATGGGGAGAAGGCAGGAGAATGGGGTTGAGAAACATACTAGCCATGATGGAGCAGACTCAGTGGCTGAATGGCCTAATTTTGCTCCTATGTCTTATGGTCTTATGGTCTTATTGGCATCAGTACTGGGGAAGGAGGGAGGTCTCGCAATGAAATGGGCTCCACCTGAATCATGCTGGGACCCGAGTCCTGTGAATCACATAACTAGGGCTGTTAATGGAGATTACAACTAAATCATGGGGAGGAAGAGTCCAGTTGGATGGAAAACTAGAAAATTAAGTTGAAGGAGAAGGTGGGAGTGCAGGTGAATGATGAGTCCAGGTATTAACAAAAAAGAAAGGAAGGAACAGAATTTGTGAATGCCGTTTCACACCAAGGAGTTGTACAAGAGTAGAGAAACTTGATCATCAAATAAACTTAAAAGATTTTGTATCTGAATGCTTGAAAGACTCAAAATAAAATTAATGAGTTAACAGTGCAAATAGAAACAAATGGTATGGTTTGGAGGTGATTACTAAGACATAGTTGCAATGTGACCAGGTTCGGGAATTGAGTATCCAAGGGTACTCAGTGTTTCATAGAATCCCAACAGTGTGGAAGTAGGGCATTCGGCAAATTGAGTGTACACCAACAGTCCAAAAAGCATCCTACCCAGACCCACCCCATTACTGTAACTCTAAATTTCCCATTGCTAATCCACCTAGCCTGCACATCTTTGGAAGAAAACTGGAGCACCCAGAGGAAACCCACACAGACACAGGAAGAGTGCACAAATTCCATACAGACAGTTACCCAAGGCTGGAATCAAACCCGGGTGCCTGGCACTGTGAGGCAACAATGCTAAGCACTGAACTACCATGCCGCTTTTCTAAAGGATTGGTAGAAAGGAAAAAGAGGTGATGTAGTTTTGTTAATAAAGGAAGAGGACAGTGCTGTAGTGAGAAATTATATTAGCAGTGGAGATCAAGATGTAGAAATATCCTGGGTAGCATTATGAAATAGCAAGGGAAAGAAGACTCTGGTAGGAGTAATCTATAGGTTCCCCAAACAGTTGTCCCACAGTGGGGCACAGTATAAACCAGAAAATAATGGGGTTTGTAAGAAAAGAACGCCAATAGTCATGAATGATTAAAATGTGCGTAAGGACTGGATTAATCAAATTGGCACGAGTAGCCTCAGGCAAGAGTTAATTTAATGTGTTAGCGATTGGTTCTTGGGGAAATATGTTGGAAACCAACCAAGGGAGCAAACTATTCTGGATTCGATATTGTGTGATGAGTTGGAATTAATTCATGATCTAATAGTAAAGAATCTTCTAGGGAAGAGTGATCATAGCATGCAAGAATTTCCAATTCAGTTGAAGGCCAAGACATTAGAGTTCCACACTGCTGATCTAGAGTTAAACAAAGGTAATTACATAGCCATGAGGACAGATCTGACTGTAGTGGACTGGGTAGGAAGACAAAAAAGTATTTCAGAGATAGTAGAAACTGCAGATGCTGGAGAATCTGAGATAATAAGGTGTAGAGCTGGATGAACACAGCAGGCCAAGCAGCATCAGAGGAGCAGGAAAGCTGACGTTTCGGGCCGAGACCCTTCTTCAGAAAAGTATGTTAGTTGACGAGCAGTATGAAATACTAAATTGCTACCAATTAAAATGTATTATAGAAAGAAAGAAAAATTGTACTGGGAGATAAAACATCCATTGCTAAGCAAGGAAGTTAAAAATAATATAAAGTCAAAAACTAAGGCATATTATATTGCAAAGACGAATGGCAGGCTGGACGATTGGGGAACTTTTAAAGATCGACCAAGAATTACTTTAAAAAGTCATTAAAACAGCAAAGGTAAATTATGAAAGAAAACTGCGCAAAACATAAAAATGGATAGCAAAAGTTTCTATGTGTATATGTTTGGGAAGGATTTAGCTAAAATGAAGGTTGGTTCCTTATTGGGTAAGATTCGGGAGTTAATAGTGGGAAGCACAGAAACAGTAGAGACACTAAATCAATATTTTCTTCAGTTTTTACAGTGAAGAACACTAATACCATCCCAATATTAACAGGTAATGCGAAGGTAATAGAAAGGGATGATTTTAGTACAATCATCATCACTAGGGAAAAAGTACTGAGAAAGCTATTGGGATTGATGCAGACAAGTCCCCAGGACATCACAGGATCTTAAAGGAAGTGGCAGCAAAGTTAGTGAATCCATTGGTTATAGTATTCCAAAATTCCCTGGATGTGGGAAAGGCTCCAGTGGATTGGAAAAATGCTAATATAAAACTGTTATTCAAAAAAGGAGGGAGGCAGGAAGTAGGAAACTACATACCAGTTAGTTTAACATGTGTCATTGGGAAATTGATTGTCCTGCTATAGGAAGGATGTTGTTAAAAAAGGTACAGAAAATATTTACAGTAGTGTTGTCTGGGTTGGAGGTTTTGAGCCAAAGGAAGAGGCTGAATATGCTGGGGCTATTTCCCATGTAGGTGAGAGGCTGAGGGGACACCTTATGGAAGTTTTTGAAATCATGATAAGCATTGAAAAGGTAAAAAGCCCAGGTCTTTTTCCAAGGGTAGGGGAATTCAAAACTATAGGGCATAGGTTTAAGATGAGAGGGGATAGATTTAAAAGAGAGCTGAAGGGCAACGTTTTCATATGGAGGGTAGTGCGTGTATGGAATGAGTTGCCAGAGGAAGTGGTAGAAGCCGGTAAAATTACAACATTTAAACGACATTTGGACAGATACATGAATAGGAAGGATTTAGAGGGATATGGGCCAAATGCAGGCAAATGGGATAGTTCAGTTTAGGGTGCCTGGCATGGACGAGTTGGACCGGAGGGTTTGTTTCTGTGTTATATGACTTTTTGACTCTAATAACAGGACATTTGGAAAGTCAAACCCATCAGACTTAACATGATTTATGAAGGATAAATCATTTTTGAATAATTTGCTAGAATTCTTTGAAGTTACAACAAACAATGTAGATTATGGGGATCCCATAGATGTAGTAAAGCTGGACTTTCAGAAGACATTTAATAAGGTGTTGCACAAAAGGTTAATACACAAGGTAAGTTCACATGGTGTTAGAGTAATTTATTAGCTTACATAGAGGATTGGCTAACCAACAGAAAGCAGAGAGTTGGAATAAATGGCTCTTTTTCTGGTTGGCAAGATTTAACTAGTTGGGTAAGATGGGGTTAGATCCTCAGGTCCCAACTGATTTACAATCTATATTAGTGACTTGAATGTTGGGATAAAAAATACTCTGGCCAAATTTACAGATGACACTAAAATAGTGGAGAAGTAAGTTGCAACAAAGAGATAAGAAACTTAAAAATGGATATAGGTAGCTTAGGTGAATGGGACAGAATTTGGCAGATGAAGGAAATCTAATTGAGATTTGTAAGATGCCAACAAAGATTGACAAAGTAGACATAGAAAGAATGCTTCCTCATGTGGTGCCATCTAGAATGAGTGGTCACAGTTTTTAGGATAAGGGGTAGCAGATTTAAAAGAGACATCCTTCCGTCAAAGGGTCATGAAATTATGGAATTCACTACGCCAGAATATAGTGGATGCTGAGACACCAAGTAAATTTAAGGAGGAGATGGACAGACTTTTAATTAGCAATGGATTGAAGGGTTACAGAGAGTGGGCAGGTGGAGTCGAGGCTGAACTAAGATCAGCTATTCTTCTATCAAATGGCAGGATAGGCTGGAGGGGCTGAATTATTATCTCGGGATGCTCCAGGGGTGCACTGCTGCACTACCTCCTCTTTGTCAATAACCCAAACACTCCATTTTCTCAGGCTGAGCAAGTCACACCTGCACTCTGCAGGAGCCACCCAGCTCCAGGAAGCCAGAGGGCATCTACCAAAATCATCTGAAATAAGGAGAACATCCAGTCAGCAGCTTCCATCAACTGAAGACACTCTCATTCAGTCTTTCAAAAATTATCACTGTTCATGACGTCATTGCAGACAATGAGGAGAGGTCATGATGCATTTGATATGCATCAGTGCAACATTGTGAGAAGCTGTTAGGCTGTCATTCATTGCTGTCATCTGGGCGAAGGTGATCTATATAAAAAGGGAACATATACTACATGGGTGTGTGTCAGGAGAAACCCACTGAAGTGTAGAAGCATGATATTTCTTTCACATATGATTGTCTATTGTTACAGCAAGATTAACCACTTCTCAGCATCATCCTCATGTAAGCCTCAAACCCCTCACTGGTGCTCTGACGAGCAATCTTAACAGGACTTTATTGGTTCAAAGTGAGTGAAATTAATATGTATGACAATCAGACTTTCAGGAAGGCTAATGGCTCCCAAAGAACCATTCCCTTGGCGTCAGAAGCTTCTCCACATCCCAAATCAATGTCACTGCTGAGTGCCCATAAATGTGAATGGAAAACAATGAATCCTCTAATGCATTTTCTATCAGGTTGTCTCAGGTCTGTTTGCCTCATATCACTACTGTCTTGGCTTACTCTATATCTCTATCATCAGTGTTGGCTTCCTCAGCACCTGGTTTGATATCAATGTGAAACCTTAGAAAAAGTGCTCCATCTCTACTTTTTGTAAGGTTTCACACTGATATCGAACCGGGTTGTTCAGGATGCAGTAAACAAAGAATGATTTAGAGATCCTGTATGTTGAGTACTTCAGTAGACTTCCTTTGACTTCTTCATCTCTTGCCACTGAAGGAGGAGAAAGGTCGTCTCAGCCTGGAGTGGCAGTCTCCCTGCGGCGGTCTCCCGATGTGGCAGTCTAGTCTTAGCATGGCAGTCTTGTCCTGGCATGGAGATCTCATCATCATCTGGAGATCGTCTTCATCTTCAGTGTCCAGGTGTTCTAGCAGCCCAGCAGCCAGTGTCATCCAGGAGTGGCAGTCCCCGCCCAGCATGGCAGTCTTCTTCAGCAGAGGCTTCCAACCTAGTACCCAGTGGCCAGCATGGCAGTCTCATCCTGGCAGCGTCTTCAGGGTATTCCATCATTCCTAAATCAACCTTCCCCAAGCCCAAGAGCTGTTAACTAAACTGTGATGAACGTTATCTCAGTTTTACATTTTTTAATATTTTGTATAACTTCTGTCATTGATGTAAGTGCTGTGGTGGAGTGCCTTATAAAACTTTTCACTGTATTTTTTATGTAAATGTGCAGTGACAATAAATTTCTATTCCGGTTTATTTATTTGGTATGGGAGTCATTCTGTGTGAACATAAAGCAAAAATCTGAATTCTGTTCTCATTTCAAATTTGTAACATAGACAATGAAGCCCTTGCCCCTTTTCAGGCTGCTCCTGATGTGGTTGAAGATCTGCCCACATGCCACCTGGTCATACAAAGGCTATTCCTTCATAACCCATTAGTCAGTTTCCACTTATATGTCGCTACTTTGCTCAAGATGTTGAATAAGTGCACTTTATGATAAAATGCATGTGTCGAAAGGTAGTTTATTTCACAAAATCTGAGTTAAATGGAATTTTTTGGAGGTATTCCTGCTGTGAGGCCAAGCAAGATTTTTAAATGTATCTTAGAAAACACGGCTCATTAACTATTTATCCTAGCCCTATAGTGTCCTCACATCCAACTCTTGCTCCATCTACCCCACACATATGCAAAACAACTCAGCACTCAGCAAATATCTGCCAAAAAAACTAGCATCCCTTACGTGTGTGGCATTTTTAAGAGCCTGTTGTGCATCTGAAAAAACACTGTCATTCTATAGTTTTTCTGAATGGTTCCTCGGATTTGCTCTGAAAGTGGCAAATAGGGAGAAATTGTCATCTCACTTTGGAGATCCTACTGGATTGGGTGTTGCAAGTATGTGACTTCCCCTTCTCTCTCAGGACCAGAAGAGGAGACCACAACACTAGACAATGTCAGCCTAGTCCATGTTTAGATCAATCTAAGCTGTCTGGTTGAATGCCCAGTCCAGGAAAAAGAAGGTCCATGTCCTTTTTCTCTGTCATACCTCACAGTTACTCCCACCAAGACTCCTGCTCTACCACTTCCACTACTGCCTTCAAAATCTTCTCCACTTGCTGTCACCAACCCAAACATCCAGTACCACTAACCCTGTATGCACTTTGCACTGCCTATTCACTTGCTCAGGAAAGCTCCCCACATGCACCCATCCTAATAGACGTGCCACCCACTTTCAACTCAATTAAAACCTGCTTCTCTCTCATTTCATAAGGAAAATAGACCCCAGTTGGGCAGAAAAGATCAAGGCAGGTGGTGGGCTTCCCAAAATTTGCTCCTTACCCCTTAGGTGGTGAGCATCCTGACTCTAAGGCCCCAGGTGACTGACTGACTGTGTCCTGGGTTGATTTTGGAGGCTGGCCTTGACTTATTGTCAGAACCCCTGAGCAAAGGCTATCCCATATGACTTGATTGCGGCTGCTGACAACCATAACAAGAATCCTGCCTTTGTGCCTGTGCTAAAGGGCAAGGCAAGACAGAAGTACTTGACCCTGGTATCAGTGGCTGAGGAGGCAGAGCAACCAAAGGCAAATCAATGCACGGTAAAGCACTTGCAAGCTGTGTGCACAATGACAGCAAAGTTCCGTTTGCCTTCAATGCAAAGCAACTGAGGAATAATTGCTCATTATGTTTTTGCAGGTTTGTTTTTAATGAACTTTTTGGGAATGTGAATTCACTCTGACTAAAGCACAGGAAAGCAGGTCTGGGCCTTTCCATTTTGCACTACACATTCTCATTATTCTTCCTTTTGAGAACAATATTGAAGAGTGCAAAGATCATGATCAACTTTACTTTAAAATCTGTCCTCCTTTACCCTCTCTCTATCGATAACACTTCCACCAATACCTACCCCATTATTATATGACTTTTTTTTTCCTTTCCCCTCTGTTCATCTTCACTCCCCTTCCAATCTGGGGCCTTTCACTCTCTCCCTTCCAATGCCTTCCTTTCCAGCTGAGCCAATCCCCATTCAAATCCCATTGCGCAGTATCACCCATACACTTTTTCTTATTCAGTCCAACTGTTTCTTTTCGGCAGTAATACTCCCCAGCAGTAAAAGTGAGTTCATCTTACTGTCCAAGCTATATCCATCTCCATCCTCCTCCCTGTTGTCCCTGTTAACCTTATAATAGTCACACAACCCTCTTCATTCCACTTCGCTGTCTCCATTCCCTGTGAACTTTAAACTGCTTCCCATAACCATACACTTTCTTTCCTTTACAGGCTGTCCGCACATGAGTTTATTTGCTGATCCCAGTTTTACCTTCTATTCCCTTTTTATTAGTTGTTGCATTTGAGTTCAACCACCATTTTTAGTTTAGGCATGCTTGTCTGTTCACCTCTGGTTTACATGAAGCAGTGTGACTGCTCTGGATTGAGCAATCTAATGATCCTGTAAATCTTCACCCCTAACACTATAATCATTTAAGTTTTGAAGTCTGCACTCCAGTTCCTGTTCCCTTTGAGAATCTGTTTCACCGCTAATCCTTTATTCAAGACAAGCATCTGTACAAGAAATCTGTCTGTATCTGAAGGATCAAAGTTGTAAACTTAACGGAGCTCATAGAAGGAAGTCTACTCCACCAGGAACATGTCTTGTATATATAACTGTGTGTCTAACAAAGCTGTTTCTTGTTCTTCCTTAACAAAACTGTGCACAGTAATGTAATTCAAGCGGACTGGTTGATAATAGGTGTTCATGACATGCCAATGAATACAAAGGAAATTCAATTGGAAAAGGACCAGCGTGCCTGAAAATCTCTGAGAATTTAATACTAAAAGTTTAATCTGCAAAAGGGAAACAAAAATTTGCCTCCCATCCTTCCAAAAGCTCCAGGCTAGGCTTGAAAATTCCACCCGTGATATCTCTCACCTCAAATGGACATGTTCCTAGACACAGGCATCCAGACTGCCTCAAACCTGACCCCAATAATATAATTAAGCTGGCCTTGGAAAGTTCAGCAAGGGCAGTATTGCTAAGGATGGGCAGGTGAAAGTCATAGTGAACCAGATCTCTGAATGGATCCCCACCCATTTGGAAAGTATGGAATTGGAAAATTGCCTATGTTTGTACAGAAACTCACCCACTGAAAACAGTGAGAGATTTGCTGCAGTATAATTTTGTTTAGGTTTTAAATTGTGTTATTCAAGGAAAAAGAGAATCAAAGGCTGTTAGCGTAGATGGGAATGTGGAATTTGGAACACAAGCAGATCAGCTATGATCTTACAGAGTGACAGAGTGGGTTTGAAGGACCAAATGGCCAACTTCTTTCCTAATTTTAATGGTCATGTGTATGTCCCATATCTGTTGAGGCCATTGTTTATTCATTAAAAGACACAGGCAGTGATTGAGAGATAGTAGGAAGTGCAGATGCTGGAGAATCTGAGATAACAAGGTGTACAGCTGGATGAACACAGCAGGGCAAGCAGCATCAGAGGAGCCGGAAAACTGACGTTTCTGGTCTGTACCCTTCTTCAGAAATGGGGGAGGGGAAGGGGATTCTGAAATAAATAGAGAGAGATGGGGAGGCGGATGGAAGATGGATAAAGGAGCAGAAAGGTGGAGAGGAGACAGACAGGTCAAAGAGGTGGGGTTGGAGCCAGTAAAGGTGAGTGTAGGTGGGGAATTAAGGTGGGGATGGGTCAGTCCAGGGAGGATGGACAGGTCAAGGAGGCTTTCAGTCCAGAGAGGACGGATAGCCTCCTTGACCTGTCCATCCTCCCTGGACTGACCCATCCCCACCCTAATTCCCCACCTACACTCACCTTTACTGGCTCCAACCCCACCTCTTTGACCTGTCTGTCTCCTCTCCACCTTTCTGCTCCTTTATCCATCTTCCATCCGCCTCCCCATCTCTCTCTATTTATTTCAGAATCCCCTTCCCCTCCCCGATTTCTGAAGAAGGGCCCAGACACGAAACGTCAGCTTTCTTGCTCCTCTGATGCTGCTTGGCCTACTGTGTTCATCCAGCTGTACACCTTGTTATCTCAGGCAGTGATTGAAAGTGTTGCAAGGCTTTGGTTGTGATGTACTGATGCATCAGTGAACAGCACAACTGCACACAAGGACCAACCTGAAATTATGCACAGAGGCACCTATTAGGAAGAAAGACTTTATGGATGTTTAAGTTTCCAAGTGTCTTACTCAGATACATACAAGTAAATGTGCTCACAGTGGGGAACACTAAACTTCTGGCACATCTCAAAGAATTACCTCATGCCATCACGCCTTGAAAATAACTTCCATGACATGATCAGCTAATAATATTACTTTTGGAACATTGCCAATGAATCAAAAATGCGTGAGAAATGTTCTTTGGAAAAATCTCTTTGACCTATACTGCAATATTATTATCCGTGTTGTTTTCATATGTACCTTTCTCTGTCCACAGTAACTGTTTTGTGCTGATTTCAGCAGACAAACATTAATATCCTGAAACAGGATCTTATATATTATTGTCTGATGCAATGCAAGCAGCAGCCATCAAGGATCCATCATTATGTAACAACACAACAATTCCAGCCTTTCAGGCCTATTCAGTAGAGAAGTTAATCTTGGAAGTAAAACAAATTATATTTTAACTCTATCAGAGACAGTAAGAACCGCCGATGCGGGAGTTAGAGATAACACAGTGTGGAGCTGGAGGAACATAGCAGACCAGGCAGCATCAGAGGAGCAGGAAAGCTGACGTTTCGGGTCAGGACCCTTCTTCAGAAATGGGGGTTGGGTAAGGGAGCTCTGAAATAAATACAGAGAGGAAACATGGGGCTGGAGAAGGTAGGTGGGATGGTGATAGGTGAGTGCAAGTAGGCAGTGGTGGGGATTAGTCAGTGAGGTGTGAGGAGCGGATAGGTGGGAGAAAAGACGGACAGGTTGTGTCAGGTCAAGGAGGTGGGGATGAGAGGGAGGGTTGGTCATGGTATGAGGCTGGGGGTGGGGAGATTTTGAAGCTAGTAAAGTCCACATTGAGACCAGTGGGTTGTAGGCTCCCAAGGCGGAATATGAGGTGCTGTTCCTCCAGTTTCCGGGTGGTGTCACTGGTTGTGACACTGGAGGAGGCCCAGGATGGACATGTCATCCAGGGAGTGGGAGGGGGATTTGAAGTGGTTTGTGACTGGAAGGTGTTGTCCTTTGTCGCAAACAGAGCACAGACGCTTTACAGGGTGGTCTCTGAGACTTCGCTTGGTCTCATCAATGTAGAGGAGGCCACATCGGGAGCAGTGGATGCAGTAGACCACATTAGCAGATGTGCAGGTGAACATCTGTCTGAAGTGGAAGGTTTTTTTGGTCCCTTGGATGGAGGTGAAAGGGAGATGTAGGGGCAGGTGTAGCACTTCCTGCGATTGCAGGGAAAGGTGCCAGGGGTGGTGGGGCTAGTGGGGAGTGTGGCGCGGACGAGGGAGTTTTGGAGAGAGTGGTCTCTATGGAAGGCAGATAGGGGTGGGGAAGGAAATATATCCCTGGTTGTGGGGTCAAATGCTGTCAAACGCATCTCTTGCATTTCCCGCATCTCTGCCCTCACATCCCCTCCCCACAACAAAAACAAAGACAGAATCCCCCTTGTCCTCACGTATCACCCCACTAACCTCCGGATCCAACGTATCATTCTCCACATCTTCCGCCACCTGCAATCTGACCCTGGATGTGGGAAAGGTTCCAATAGATTGGAAAAATGGTGACATAATGCCATTTTTCAATAAAGATGGGGGGGTGGAGTTATAAAGCACAGAATATAGAAGGGTTCATTTAATGTTTGTTGTTGGGAAATTGTTTGAATCCATTTTAAGGAAATAATAACAGGACGTTTGGAAAGTTAAAACACAATTGATCAGAGTCAGAATGGTTTTATTAAGGATAAATTATATTTGACTAATTTGCTATAATTTTTCAAAAATCCATCAAACAAGTGAATGAAAGGGATCCTGTAGATGTAGCATGTCTGGACTTTCAAAAGATATTTGATGAGGTGCTGCACAAAAGGTTAATATACAGGATCACATGAGGTTGGGAGTAATTTATCAGCTTGGATAGAGGACTGGCTAACCAACAGAAAGCAGAGAGTTTGGGACTAATGGTGTTTTTTCTTGTTAGCAAGATTTAACTATTGGGATACTACAGTATTTGGTCCTTGGGCCCCACTACTTATAATCTATATTAATAACTAGGATGCGAGGATAGAATGTACTAAAGCCAAATTTGCAGATGACACTAAAATATGTGGGAAAGTAAGCTGCAATAAAGAAATAAGTAATTAAAGAATTAATAAATAAGAAATATAAAATAAGGAATAAATAAGTTAGGTGAACGGTTCAAAATTTGGCAGGTGGAATTTAATGTGGAAAATCATGAGGTCAGCCATTTTGGTCAGAAGACTAGAAAGACAATTTATAATCTAAATGGAGAGAAACTTCAGAGTGCTTCAGCTGCAGTGGGATCTGGGTATCCTCATGCATGAATCACAGAAAACTAATGTGCAGGTACAGCAGGTGTTAAGAAAGGCAAATGGAATTTTGGCAGTTTTTGCTACTGAAATCAAGAATTGAAAGTAGGGAAGTTTACAAAGCATTAATGAGCCCACACATGGAATATTGCATACAGTTTTGGTCCTCTAACTTTAGGTGGAATATAGCTATATTGGAGATGGCTCAGAGAAGGAGGTTCACTAGATTTATTCCAGAATTGAGAGATTAGTCTTGTGAGGAGAGATTGAGCAGTTTAGGTCTATATCTTGCATGGGGCTGGATGAACACAGCAGGTCAAGTAGCATCATAGGAGCAGGAAAACTTGACGTTTCGGGCCTAAACCCTTC
>JAHRHZ010000030.1:5372219-5413566 GCA_024137785.1 Ginglymostoma cirratum | reverse complement strand
AGGAAAACTTGACGTTTCGGGCCTAAACCCTTCATCAGAAATGGGGGTTTCTGATGAAGGGTTTAGGCCCGAAATGTCAAGTTTTCCTGCTCCTATGATGCTGCTTGACCTGCTGTGTTCATCCAGCCCCATGCTTGTTATCTCGGATTCTCCAGCATCTGCAGTACCTTTTATCTCTAGGTCTATATCTTCTCAGGTTTGGAAGAATGAGAGGAGATCTAATTGAGGTATATAAGATCACAAAGGGGTTTGGCAAAGGAGGTGTAGAAAGGATGTTTCCTCATGTGGAGCAGTCTAGAATGAGAGATTATAGTTTCATGATAAGGAATAGCAGATTTAAAATGGAGATGAGGAGAAATTACTCCTGTCAAAAGGTGGTGAATCTGTGGAATTCACTACCTCGGTGTGTGGTGGATGCTGGGACATTGAGTAAATTAAGGAAGAGATACATTTTTACTTAATAATAGTGTGAAGAGTTATAGGAAGCTGACGGGAAGGTGGAGTTGAGGCCGAGATGAGATCAACTATGATACCATTGAATGGCAGAATAGGTTCAAGGAAGAGAATTGCCTACTCCTGCTCCTAGTTCTCAGGTTCTTATGTAAAACAGTCTTTGACATCACAGCTGATTATTTGATTGTTTTCACATATTAGAGATTAAATTGAACAACAAATATTAATTCCAGAAAGTAGAATACGGACATCAAATGCCAATCACTGTGCAACACCAATCTGAAACCAATCTTGCCATTTCCAGTTATCACACTGACTTAAACTCATACATCTTAAAATGGCATTAAACAAAATGAAGGAATTCCTATTCACACTATTTAAAGGGCTATGAAGATCTTACAGCTCAATTGCTTCATGATTTATTCTGGTCACTGGTTCAATTGTAGATATTTTTGGAGGCATCCTATATTTGGCTAAAGTTTGAATAGCCCACGTAGCATGGTCTTTCAGTACATTTTTTGACATATAAAAACTTGTTCTGAAAATAGTTACTTCTGGTCATGGTAGATTTCATGGTACAACTTCCTCTGGGAATTGAGCAACAGTAAGACAATGATAAAAGGTTACACAAAGCGAGACAAGATGGAGAAGATGGAGGAACAGGGAGTTCAGCACTCAGCCTGAGGCCATATCTGACATGTATCTTCAAGACAAAATTCTCTTAAATAAAAAGTGAAGAACTGCGGATGCTGTAAATCAGAAAAAAAATGCTGGAAAAGCTCAGCAGGTCTGGCAGCATCTGTGGAGAGAAATCTGAGTTAGCCTTTTGGGTTGAGTGACCCTTCCTCAGTTATATTTTGTTGCTGTGTTTGTGTCAAAATTCTCTGATCTCAACTTAGTGATACTGAATGAGTGAGATGTCTTTACTTTGCAAAAGGAGTTATGAATGAAATCTGTTAATTTCTGCAGCTACAAATTTTAGCTCAAAGTAGGATATGAATGGAATTGTTTGTGGCTGTGATGGTGATCATGGCTCTTTCTTTTTATGGTTCTGACTTATTTTAGGGTATTGTTTGAGTGGTAATCAACATCTATAGTTTGCAGCATGCTGTTACATCAGAGAGGTGGCTGAGGCTTGCTACCCATGGAGTGTCTGCTTCATCTCAATCTTTCCTGCTCGAGACAAGCAACTGGAATGAGCACAGAATGGATTGGAGGCATTCCCATAGTGCAGAGTGCCATCAATTGCACACTCACAATCCTCTGCTGAGTTTGGCTCTTTTTATCAGCTGAAAGGCGTTCCACTCCCTCGATGTGTAGCTGTATTGCAACCACTGGTAGTATATGATGAAGATGAATGCTTGATATCCTGGTAATCATCCTTTCCAGCTGGATCAGACCATGAGGCCAAGGCAGAAACTGGCTTCCAAATGACAAGGGTAAATCACCTATGACTTTAGTTCACAACACCAACTCATTGCCACAAGTATAGCAAGTCTACAAAATCTTCTATGTTCATTCTAGTGCTCCCACAAAGTTCTTCTCCAGTGACTGCGACACAGATGGTAGAGTATTGCTGGCTTTCAAGTGAGGAAATTACAATTGTCCTTGAGGACTTCCTTGCATAGTTCTGGGTCTAGAGGGCCTACCTTCAGAATGCTTCACTTTGACATGACTGTGTCAATCTGGGCTGGCTGGCAGATAAAGGGGTGGCAAGGGTGGGAGTCCTGCTATTCTGAAAGCCACAGCAGATTCCTTTCCCATGGAGCCACTGCCACTCTTCACAATTTTGAACTTCTGTGATGTACTGGAAGCTCTTTTGAAAAGTGATAGCTGCAACTGTAATACCTAAGCTTGCAAGACTCAACTCTGAGATTCTTTCATGTTCTTTGCCTTTCTGTTAAACCATCAGTGCACCATGTATGACTGCTTTAATCAAAAAAACTTCTTCTGTAGCACAGACCATCAAAACCCTCAACTGACTTTTCAACGAGTGTACACTTTCACCTTCTATCAAACTGGCATTAACCACCACACCTGCTAAATGAGTTGCTAATTGGGCTAAAACAGAAATAAAGATGTAAAATAAATGTACATTAAGGTGTGAAGGGTGAAATGAGTCCTCTTAGCTGAGACCAAAGTAAACAGGACACAAACAAGACAAACACATTATGTAAGAATGGAAGAAAAATGGATGACAGATGTCATGAGGTCATGCTTTGGATTTGTGAAATTCAATATTGAGCCCTGGGGCTGTATAGTAGGTATACTTATTTGTGCAGTTAGTAGGATTTACCAGTGATGATTAAACTTAAGTAGAATCACAAGCCTCTTCTTGCACTGCATCCATGTTTTGGAAGCTCCACTCCTAATGCCAAACTCTGACACTACTCTTTTCTCTCCCTCCTGAGGAAATGACTAAAGGGCTTCCTCTTCCCACTTTCGGTAATGGATGGGTCTCCTTCTCTTCATATCTTGCACCAAGGACACTTGCATTTTTGGAAAATATTGGTTCATGATTCCCAGAAGGACAAAACAATTTTAAAAAAGTAATATTTGGAAATAAATGTATTAATTGTACAGGCCCTCCATTTTGAAATTTGGGGTTCTTGCACTTTTAGCCATTCTTCAATCTTTTAAAGAACATGTTCAGTTTATCAATGGGTCTGATTGCTTTGCAGGTGACACTAGACTAGAAAATATTGTGAGGAGGACTGTGCGGAACTCCAATAAAAATTAACAAACTGGTTTATGAGTGGTATAGCAATTAGCACTACTGCCTCACAGTGCCAGGGACCTGGGTTCAATTCTACCTTTGGCTGACTGTGTGGAGTTTGCACATTCTCTCCACATCTGCGTGGGTTTTGTCTGGGTGTTGAGGTTTCCTCCCACAGTCCAAAAATGTGCAGGCTAGGTGGATTGGCCATGGGAAATGTAGGGTTGCAGGGAACAGGTTGGGGGCTGGGTCTGTGTGGATTTGATAGGCTGAATGGCCTGCTTCCACACTGTAGGGGTTTCTATGACTTTTGGTGGGGCACCATTCTTTGGTTCCGCACAACTTCACAACCAAAGGCCACTTCTCTCAAACCCATGAAATCTGCCATGATGAAAAAAATCCCATGGTCTGATAGGGGAAGGCAAGGCAATTCACCAGCTACAATTCCTTAGTGATTCTTAGGACCAATAAATGTTAGTTGACTGCTCTATATTTTGGTGATCAGCCCCATTCCACATGTTCATTCGATGAAAGATGCTACAAACTGGTAAAGGCTGTTTGTCAATGAAGACAAAGAAAATGACAGGCAAGCTGAGTAATTATTTTGCAACAGTAGTTTAAAGAAGAAGCGAAGTCCACATAACAAAACATCCTAAGGAAACTAATATTGAATCAAGGGCATGGGAGTTCACTAGAATTAACAGAAGCAAATTAAAGTACAGAAGTAAATAATTGAATTAAAGAGGGTCACATCTCTAGGACCATATAGTTTTTATCCCAAGGTTTTAAAAGAAATAGGTGAGAAAATTACAAAATGGCTTTCCTGTAATCTTCCAAATTCTTTCAATTTGGGTATCATTCCTTTAGATTGGTAACCTGCACATGTTGCTCAATTAATTAAGAAAGGTGAGAGAGAAATAGCAGGCAATTATAGAAGTGTTAGACTAGCATTTGTTGTTGTGCAATAGCTGAAGTCAGTCGTTAAGAAAATGTGACTGAACATCTCAAACATTTAGAGCTGAGAACCAGCATAGACTTTTTGTAATGAGCAAGTTGGACTTGAATTTATTCCTGAAGTGGTAGCAAATGTCGTCTGTATGGACTTGCAGGAGCATTTGATAAAATCCCTCATAATAGTGTTACAAATGAGACTTGGTAAGTTGGTAGGGTTTTAAAGTTCCTTTCTTTTTAAAATTCAAGATAAAATGAAGTAACTTGGCAAAGGGGAAAATAGGACCTAATGCTGAGTATGTCTGAAGAAAGGCCTATGTGACTTGCTGACTATGAAAACATAAATTCAAATTGAAATATATTCCACGTCAGGCGTAAAATTTAAAAGAGAAGCCATCTCTTTGCGTTGCTGCTCAGACTCTAGGAGTTAACTAGAAAGGAAGGGGAGAAAAGATCAAATACAGGAGCTGCTATTCTGGCCAACAGAAAAGGACTGCTTTTGGGTTAACTACCAAGCAGAGGACTGGTAAGAATAGAATCCTTGTTCAAAGAAACAAGAGTTTTGGAAATTTAAGTGCCAAGGAATCTCCAGAGGACACCTTTCCACAGTAAGTCCATTGGATTATGCTTGGAAGATTGGATGGAATTATTTAAAAGCCACTGGATGATTCACCAAAATTGATACAAATGGGTCCAGATTTTTTAAAAAAGCTAGAAATAGCATGGGTCCAAAGAGACTTAGGATCATTTAAAATGTCATAAACAGATGCTGCAAGTAATAAAAAGCAAATGAAATGATGACCTTTTGAGGGACCATTCTTTGGCTATATAGAACCCTGGTTAGACTGTACTTGAAGTATTTAAAGTGAGTATCGAAAGTGTCACCACATCTTAGGGAGGATATATTGATTGATCTTGGAGGGAATGTAACATAAATTTATGAGAATCGTAATAGAGGAGAAGAAAATTGAACAAATATGATTGTATTCCTTGGATTTTAGAAACTATTTGATTAGTGTTTTCAGGGTACTCAGGGAATAGATGGATGAACAAAAGATTTTTCTGCTCTTTTGGGAGTCTAGAATTAGGATATATAGTTTAAAAGTTACAGCCAGACCTTTCAACGGTGAAGTTAGGAATCATTTCTAAAAGAAACATGAATTCAGTCAGCCAAATGGGTGCCTTCTGAGCCGTAATGACTCTATCACTCGGAGGGTATAATAAAAGGTGGTAGAAGGTAGGAATTAGTTTCATTAAACAGCAATTGATGCAGATCAACTGTTACATTTTTATTTAATCACAGATTAATAATTATCAAAGGTGTTGATGAATAATGAACAAAGATATATCTCTGGAATTAGGTCATAACTCTCCCTTGATCAGGCTTCAGGGGCCAATTAGTTGACTCCTGATTCTTCTGTTTCTATAGTTCCAAGGTGGGATATCTTGTAATGCAGTGCTAGCATTCTGTCTCTGAGCCAGAAGCTTGTGTAGGCAAACAAGGTATTTACTTTATATTAATACTGATACAAGTTATTCCTCTGTAATGCAGTAGCCTTGAGATTGGGCCTTTGCCAGACCACAGAAATTGTTGGACCACGGGAGGTCATCTGTCCAACATGCTATCCTATGCTCCTCGTTTGTGCCATCTTCTCACTGTGAAACTGAAGCCTAATTTGTGGCTTATCTGCCTGCTCCCTGTGGCTGCCAACATTCCCAAGAAGAATGAGGTGTTGGAAGAGGTGCTTCTGAATAACAGCACCTCCAGGAGCTCTGAGAGTGACAAGGTGAAAGTGATCTAACCAGGACTCTAACTAGCAAGTCCAGTGTGTAACTAGCTGTAAACTCCATGGTAACCAGCCATTACTCCCCCTGTAACTCAAAATAAATCATTTGTTGTTAAGAGTTAACTATTTAAAATAAACTTCAAAATTGCACTATAGAGGTAGTGGGTGCAGTGGGTGGTGGCGTTAAACTAAAAGTTCAGTCGGTGCCAGACTACAGATTACTGGATATGGGAAGTATAACATGTACTACATCCTTGATATTAATAGATCCATCTAATACTTGTTCAACAGTGAGAGAACAAGGCAAGAATAGTCCTATCTAAATTTCCAGGATCAATGAGACATACAATCACGTGCAGAATTGCTTTGCCTCGCTTTTGAGGGTGATATTGTCAAAGATTTTCCACTTAAAATACAGTCACTCCAGACCCCAAAATACACAGGACTCAGGCCTACACAGAAACATTCTGGATACATCTTGGAAAGGAGTGTCATTTGAGAATTTTGTTGTTTTTAAACAGATCCTTTTGAATCATCTTTAACAATTCTAAATAACCCAACTGTATTGACATGCAGAATTTGAAACAGAAGAATTTTTAATGGATTTAATGATTGCCAATTGACTTGAATTTTTTTTGGCAATCAAAACAGTAAGCAATTTTTAATTAATTAATCAGAAATTGGTGAGAAGGGATGTTTGAAAATAATAATTTATTACAATGCTTGTAAAAGTCTTCACTAAAGCTCAGTTTCATGAGAATTAGTAAGACCTTACTGTGATTCTTCTATATCCTTCCAATCAAATTCAGAATTTAGTTTGACATTTGATCTACCTTCAGGTGTTAGTCTGCCCTTTCTGGTAAGACCAAAAGCTTGCCTTCCTGACATTTAGTCCTGCTAAAACACTACTACAATGCAGAAGTGAAACACTCAATCTCAGACCGACTTTGGTCTATAGACTCATAGACCTGTAGACATTTTAAAGTACAGAGAGAGACCATTTGGCCAAATGTGTTCATGCCAGTCAACAAAGATTTGACTACATTTAATCTAATTTTCCAGCTCTTAGCTCTGTAACCTTGCCAGCTATGGCACCACAATTGAATATCTAATTACTGCTTAAATGTTACAAGAGTTACTGACTTAACCATTTTTT
Source organism: Ginglymostoma cirratum (assembly GCA_024137785.1). Lineage (NCBI taxonomy): Eukaryota > Metazoa > Chordata > Chondrichthyes > Orectolobiformes > Ginglymostomatidae > Ginglymostoma > Ginglymostoma cirratum. The sequence goes on along the minus strand of JAHRHZ010000030.1, from coordinate 5,406,503 downwards.
CAGGAAGTGTGTTCCAGATTTCCCACCCTCTGAGTGAAACAATTTCTCATCAACTTTCCTCTTAACCTTCTCCCCCTTACCTTAGATCTACGTATCTTGGTTATTTATACCACAATGTAGGAAAAACTGCCATTTATCTACCCTATCTCTGCCCCTTATAATCCACCATCAAGTCCCCTTCTAATTTTTGCTACTTAAGGCAATCATCTACAAACCTGACTGCCCTGGTCAACCCATTGTCTCCGCCTGCTCCGGCCCCATCTAACTTGTCTCCACTTATCTTGACTCCATTTTCTCCACCTTGGTCCAGGAACTCCTCACCTACGTCCGTGACACCACCCACACCCTTCACCTCCTCCAAAACTTCCAATTTTCTGGTCCCCAACCCCTCATCTTTACCATGGACGTCCAGTCCCTAGGTACTTGCATTCGCCATGCAGATGGCCTAAAGGCCCTCCACTTCTTCCTGTCCTGCAGGCCCAACCAATCCCCCTCCAATCCACTGACACCCTCATCCGCTTAGCTGAACTCGACCTCACCCTTAACAACTTCTCTTTCAAATCCTCCCACTTCCGACAGACAAAGGGGGTGGCCATGGGTACCCGCATGGGCCCATGCTATGCCTGCCTCTTTGTAGGATACATGGAACAATCCCTCTTCCGTACCTACACTGGCCCTAAACCCCACCTCTTCCTCCGTTACATTGATGACTGTATCGGCGCTGCCTCGTGCTCCCATGAGGAGCTCGAACAGTTCATCCACTTCACTAACAACTTCCAGCCCAACCTTAAGTTCACCTGGACCATCTCCGATACTTCTCTCTCCTTCCTGGACCTCTCTGTTTCCATCTCTGGCAACCAGCTGGAAACCGATATCCATTTCAAGCCTACCAACTCCCACAGCTACCTAGAGTACACCTCCCCTCACCCACATTCCTGCAAAAATGCCATCCCCTATTCCCAATTCCTTTGCCTCCACCGCATCTGCTCCCAAGATGAGGCATTCCACTCCTGGACATCCCAGATGTCCTCGTTTTTTTCAAGGACCACAACTTCCCCTCCACAGTGGTCGAAAATGCCCTCGACTGTGTCTCACGCATTTCCCGCAACTCGTCTCTCACACCCACTCCCCGCAATAACAACCAAAACAGAAACCCCCTCATTCTCACGTACCACCCCACCAACATCCGGATCCAACGCATCATCCTTTGACACTTCCGCCATCTGCAATCTGACCCCACTACCAAAGACATTTTTCCATCCCCACCCTTATCTGCTTTCCGGAGGGACCACTCTTTCCGTGACTCCCTTGTCCACTCCACACTCCCCACCAGCCCCACCACCCCTGGCACTTTTCCCTGCAACCGCAGGAAGTGCTACACCTGCCCCTACACCTCCTCCTTCAACCCCATCCCAGGCCGCAAGAAGACCTTCCACTTCAAACAGATGTTCATCTGCACATCTGCTAATGTGGGACACTGCATCCGCTGTTCCCGATGTGGCCTCCTCCACAGCGGGGAAACCAAGACAAGGCTTAGGGACCGCTTTGTGGTACAGCTATGCTTGGTTCACAACAAATAACTGCACCTCCCAGTCGCGAACCAATTCAACTCCCCCTCCCATTCCTTGGACGACATGTCCATCCTGGGCCTCCTGCAGTGCCACAACAATGCCACCTGAAGGTTGCAGGAACAGCAACTCATATTCCGCTTGGGAACCCTGCAGCCCAATGGTATCAATGTGGACTTCACATGCTTCAAAATCTCCTCTCCCCCGACCGCATTTCAAAACTAGCCCAGCTCATCCCTCCTCCTATCCACTCCTCCCACCTCAAGCCCCACCCCCATCTCCTACCTACTAACCTCATCCTACCTCCTTGACCTGTCTGTCCTCCGTGGACTGACCTATCCCCTCCCTAACTCCCCATCTACACTCACCTTTACTGGCTCCAACCCCGCCTCTTTGACCTGTCTGTCTCCTCTCCACCTATCTTCTCCTTTATCTATCTTCTATCCGCCTCCCCTTCTCTCCCTATTTCTTTCAGAATCCCCTTCCCCTCCCCCATTTCTGAAGAAGGGTCTAGACCCAAAACGTCAGGTTTTCTGCACCTCTGATGCTGCTTGGCCTGCTGTGTTCATCCAGCTCCACACCTCGTTATCCCCAGTCTATCCAACTTTTCTTTATAGTTGGAATGCCCAGCCCAGCCAGAATCTTGGCAAATCTCCTCTGCAGCTTCCTATAATGTGATGGCCAGAGCTGCAATCAGTTGTGGCCAACTAGTATTTTATAAAGTTTTAGCATAAGCACCCTGCTGTTGTATTCTATGCCTCAACTGATAAAATCAAGTGCCTTCCTATCCTCTTTATTTATTTGGCCTGCACACCAAGGTCCCTCCTATCTTCAGTACTTTTCAGGGTCTTATCATTCATCATGTAATCCCTTGATTTGTTAGCATTCCCCAAGTGCATTACCTCACACCTCTCTGGGCTGAAGTCCATCTGCCATTGGTCTTCCCAGCTGACTTGGCAAGGCTGATAGGAATTTAGCTATGCAGGCTTCCACACTTGATTTGCAACACAAAATTATCATACAGACCACAAAGGGAACATGCTGAGCTTCACAGTAAAATTCCCAATATTATTCCATCACATGATTCTCTGTGCCAGGAGTACTCCGTCATAAAAGTTACACTTATTCTTAGGAACTGTTGAATTTACACAAACAGGCGGTGTCCCTAGACGAGCCTATCTGTATGGAAACTCAACTTATGTGGTCGTGTCTTAAATCTATCTCTGACCTGTGGGCTGGGATTTCAGTCCATCAATTCTACTTGTTTGTTACATTTTCCTTAACATTCAATGGAAACTGGCCAAAATAAAGTACAAAAACTGGCAGGAGAAATGATGCGGTTCTTGTACAAATAAATGTTGGTTTTCTTTATTAGGAATTAAATCAAGGTGGATTTGCACAATGATCCCAATAAGTTTACAACGCCATCCATACTGCACTGGAAAACATTGCTGAGTAGCTAAATGGTTTTCAAATACAGGGAAGAATAGTCAGAAGAGTCATCCCTTAGGCCAAAGCCTAATGAATTGCTGTCACATCAATATAGAAACCTCTGAGCAGCTCACCTGCCCAACATTATAACTGGAAAATTAGAAAGCATTAGAAGAAAATAATTTCACAGTTAAGGAAAATGAATGATGCATGAGTCCTGCACTGACTCCTATATTCCAAACAAACAGACATGAAGAATACAAGAATTTTTTCAGTGAATCTATGCTCCTAGGGGCATCTTTTGGCTCTCTTTAGCTCATTTAATGCAGTTTTTTGTTATTATTTTACAAAACAATTTGCCTGAAATACCAACAATTTAAACAGTATACAGATTTCTTACAATAGCCATTAAAAACCAGACTTTTAAAATGTCTTCTTGGTGAGGCAAAATAATTACATTCCTTCTTGTGAGTTTAAAGGTGTTTTGTCTTTTACTGTAGTGCCATAAAGCCTTGAAAGTGATGGTTTATCTATTCTAACATAGCCAGAGATGAATTCCAAAAATTGATTCCCTCTCTCAATCTCTTTCTTCTACTGCTCCAACTCACTAGGTAAGACTCTATCCAATCTTATCTCTGTCTGTCACCCTCACAATACAGCATTTTCCACTCATTGCTTTTTCTCCTTTTCTCTTTCTTTCCTCTATTTTCCTGTGTGGTGTTATTCCCTCTCTCTCTCTGCTCCCTTTGCCTTAGTTGTATTCTCATTAGGAGCTGCCTTTCTCTTTGCTCAAGAATGACTTTCTCCTTCTCTCTTCACCCTTCACCAACATGTGTCTGCATATGGTGCCATTTTTGCTTCATTCTTCAACCTGCAGTGCTCCTGTAATATAGTTGAGCATGTGTTCTTTATGAATGACTCCAGTGAAGCCAATTAAAGTCGTCATTAGTCATAATTGTCATTTCCACACTTTTTTGACTGGGTCCCTCATAGAATTTCTCATAGCCTTTCAGTGATTTAGTTATGAACACTGATATTAATAATTCTACAGAAATGCATCCCTTTTCTCCATTTATATTTTTCCCTCATTCACTTATGTTCACGTCTCTGAACTAGAGAATCATAGAACTTATAGCACAGCAACATATCAGTCAATGTGTAGACCCCCATTTAAACTGTTCTGGTTCTCTTGCCCTTAATTTCTGTTTCTATCTTCATGTTGTCTGTTTCTCTCCCCTCTTTTTTCTGTTTCTCACTCTCTGTCTCTCTGCTTCTCATTTTTTTTTCTTTTGTTCACACCCTCCACATTTTCTGTTAATTCTCTTTCAGTTCATTCCTGTTTTACCTCATGTTCTTATTACAGACATTTTTTGTCTTACATGCAGTTTGTATAATGCTTCTTTTTTTTACTCTCTAGAGCAAGAAGAGAGCTTGGAAGCTATGGAGTTTACTCAAATTTGATAATTACACCTGTATATCTATATATCCTTCTGATGTGAAACGGACTGGATGCCATATTTGTAAGGGTTCACCATTTAAATCCACTTGCAGACTCCTGTATCCTTTTCACAACTTAATCTCTTACCTACCTTTTTAAATCATCAGCAAATTTAGTGACTATATATCCAATCCATTCATCCAGGTAATTGATGTAGTTTGTAAATAATTTAATCCCCAGCACTGATCCCTGTGGTATCCAGCTTGTTACATCTAGTCAGCCCAAAAATGATAGTTATGCATGTGCTGTTGCCCCAAATAACTAACCAACCTCTATCTTTGTAAATGTGTTAGAGTCGACAGTATGAATAACCTTTGACTTGGCTTCTTGTCAAATCTAGAAATCCAAATACATCACATACAGGTTCCTCTTGATTCACTGAAACAAAACAAAGAACTGCAGGTGCTGAAGATACAAAACAAACAAAAACAGAAATCGTTGCAGAAGTCCAGAATTTCTGGTATCATCTGTGAAGAGAAAACAGCATTAACGTTTCCAGTCCAGTGACAATTCATCAGAACAGCATTGCTTGTTACTTCCTTGATAAATAATAAACACATCAAACACAATTTCATTTTCACAAAACCATGTTGACTCTGCCTCGTTGCATTAAGATTCTTTAAGTGCCCTGCTATAACCTTGTTACATTAGATTCTAGAGTCAAACAAACTAGTCTGTAGTCTCTTGCTTTCTGTCCCCCTCTTTTCTTGAATAAATCTTTTCCAATCTGCCTCACGCTGGGATATCCTCATCTTGCTCTCTTTTCACAATAGGATCTTTCCCAAAAAGGTCTCTAACTTAGCAGGATCTCACCATCTAATAATCATAATTGAATCATTCTCTCTCTTTGTTAGGCCCTTCCTTTTGTCTTATAACTTACAATGCGATTTCTATCAGTAGATTGCTGTTGCATATTTGATTTGATTCATTATTGTCATATGTACCCAAGTACAGTGAAAAGTTTTGTATTGCGAGCACTACAGGCAGATCACAACATACAAAGACATACAGATCATTGAGTGTTTAGACAGAGCGAGGATAACAAGGTTACAGCTGCAGAAGCAAGATCACCATTAGAGTTGAAGTTAGATAAGTCCATTCAGCAGTCTAATAACAACAGGGAAGAAGAACATAATAAGGTCTCTTACTTGATCCCTCAGACAATAGAAGCTCTCACTAGTCCCTATATTTTCTCAATAGGGTTTATATCAACTTGAATACTGTCTCTTAAAATGGGATAGTCCCTCATTCTCTCTTTTGCTGTTAATGGGCTCTTTTTAAATCTCCATCTTCTCCTTATTTCTGTCTCTCTTTGAGAAATCTGCCCATTTTCACTGAGTACTTAATTCCTATTTTCTCTCTCTTAAGAAAGAAGAATCATGCTGAGACAATCTAAAGAAATTCAGATTAAAGGGGCAGTGACAGCAGGAGTAAGGCTGACGACGAATAGAAGCTCAATTCGTACATGCAGCTAGACGAAATGCTGGGGGTAATGAATGAGTACTTTGGTTCTGTCTTTACCAAGGAAGAAACTGCTGATAATGTCATAGTGAAAGAGAAGGTAGTTGAGAAACTAGATGAGCTAAAAATTGATTAAAGAGGAAGTATCAGAAAGCTGTCTGAATCTAAAGTTGTCAGAAGAGTAAGAGTGGAAATACAAAGACAGTGGCTATAATCTTTCCATCCTCCTTGGGTACAGAGCTGTCACCTGAAGGCTTGGGAATTGTAAATATTATAGCTTTGTTTCAAAAAATGCAATGATAAGTCCATCATAGCCAGATAAGTGCAGGCAAGTCAGTAATTGGAAAATTTTTGGGAGGATAATCCAGGACAAACTTAACAGTAACAGTGGACAAATGTAGATTAATAAAGTTAAAACAGCATAGACATGTTTAGGACAACTAATTACATAATGCTTCTGCAGAGATTAGTGCTGGGTCCACTGTCGTTTGTCATTCATATAAATGATTCAGATGAGCATTTAGGAAGCATGGTTAGTAAGTTTGCAGATGACATAAATTTATGCCATAGTGGACAGTGAAGAAGGTTATCTAAGATTATAAAGGAATCTTTATCAATTGGGCCAATGGGTTGAGGAGTGGCATGGTGGATGCAAGTATTGCTACCAACGTTTTAAAGACGTTTCGATAAGTACATGAATAAGAAATGTTGAGAGGGTTATGTGCCAAGCGCAGGCACGTGGGACTAGTTTAGTTTGGACTGAAGGGTCTGCTTCCATGCTGTATGACTATGATGTACTCTCCCTTCACTTCTGATGCTCAGTGGTAGCATTGTGTAACACCAGTTTCCTCTTACAAGCCACTCGCTGATTAGAGATTCCACGGAAAGAGCCTGTAACCCCACTGTGGCAGATCTCACTGAGAACACTGGTGATCTCAGGGATAAAGATCCCACAGAGAGCCGGTGATCTCATTTGAAGAGACTCGATCCAGTTTCTTTCTGTTTCTCCCTTCAAGCTACATGTTTTCCTATTGGTCAGAGAACAGTAATGCTTTTCTGCAATTGGTTTTCTGCCGTCTAGCTGACGTCAAGCCGGGTATTTGTGGAAAGAAACTGGAACGGAGCGTCTAGAACTCGGAGAGTGGGCTGTGTGTGAGGGTACAATCTGCTGTTAGGTCCAAGAACTCAAAGCCGGGGGCTCCTACCGGGTTAAGGCCTGGAGCTGGACAGCTGTATGTGAACAGGGCCCAGTGCTTGGTACCGGCGGCCTAGGCTGGTCAAGTCCGGCTGAGCCTTGATGCCAGTTTGAGGGGAGTGGGGTGCTATCCGCAGTATCGAAAAGGAGAGTGACGGCCAGTGATCCGGATCCCCGAGAGTCCTGGTATCGCCATGCTGTGCTACGTGACCAGGCCCGACTCGGTGGTGATGGAAGTGGAGGTGGATCCCAAAGCGAACGGCGAGGACTGTCTGAACCAGGTAAGGCCCGCAGCACTTCCCCGGATTTCTCCGTGCCACTGGATCGTCAGGAGCAGGAATAGACCATTCGGTTTCCACACCCGCCTGCTCCGCCATTCGGGAAGGTTTCGTTTGTGGCCTTGACTCCACATTCTTGTCCGTTCTCCCCCGCGAATACCCCTCAATTTATCGCTGATCAAAAGACCCAAATTGATTATTAGAGCTTGGACCAGATGTAACGTCCTTTGGACTTTTTCCCAAAGCCGAACTGCCCATTTGAATTGATACATTCTTTTCTAACGTAGATATTGTTTTTAAATCTGCCCTCCCTCCCCATGTTTATAACCAGTTAAGTTTCTTATTAACGGATTGTAGTACCCTCTGCTTTGTTTTGCCTCGGGTTCCTACTCTCGTTGCGGCGGAGGGAATTTGTCGTTTTGTTTTGGGGTTTACATTTTCTATTTTTATTTTAGAGGTGGGGAGGATTAGTCTGTGTATTTTGGAAGATGAGACGGTAGTTCAATCATTCTTTTTTCAAATAGTGTAAGGGGGGTCTCTCCTTTCTCTTGCCCAGGTCTGCCACAGGCTCGGCATTATAGAGGATGACTATTTGGGTCTGCAGTACTCTGCGAACAAGGGGGAGACTCTGTGGCTGAACCTGAGGAACAGAATCTCTCAACAGATCGAAGGGATGCCTCCTTATAGATTCAAACTCCGAGTTAAATTTTTTGTGGAACCTCATCTTTTACTTCAGGAGCAAACTAGGTGTGTTTCTTAATAAATTGGAGCTTTTTGTTTCTTGGCTTAAATGAAAGTCTGATATTTAATCTTTTTACTTTGCGTTTCGCATGTGGTTTTTTTAAGTCTCGTTGTATCGACTTGAACAAACTTAATGATTCCTTGCTAGTTTGTTCTTGTACTTCCAGATGACCGATAGTAACCTCGCTGTTGGTGTTATTATGGGTCATTGTAGCAGAAACTAGCGTTCTAACTGTAATCAGACACTACTGGGTCCTAGCGCTCCGGGCTTATTTCATTGAACTTGTTTAAATCTCGGGTTTAGCTGAGCTGAAATGCGTGTCGGTGTGGTATCGGCAATTTTGATTCTGTTTTAACTAATTGAGGTAAATGTCAGATTCGAACATCCACCATAGTTCACGAAAAATGTTTTGAAATGGATTCTTCGAGAATGGGTTGTCCTGCATGATTTCAAATTACTTTTTATTTATCTTTTTAATTCCTTTGTTTGAAGAATAGTGGTAAACGAGTGAAAGCTTGAAATAGTTTTCCAAAAGTGCAGTTTGTGTAGTGTTAGTACAAGAATTGAAACCAGACAGAATGGTTTATTTCTTAAAGCTTGTATGAATAACTATTGATCTACAAAGACTTTGGTTTGACTGAATTGACAGGGCATTATTTTTAACCTAATGCAGAAAAATGCAAACTTTTCTTGTTGTTTAGCTTTGGGCATGTGGGAGGACAATTCTGTCATTGCTGGTTTTGGCACAACTGTGGTCCTACTCTGCCCTACTATTCCCCAGTGCAAGCTCCATTAAATGCTGTCTGTTGTAATTAGTTCTCAATTAAGTATTGAGAGAAGCAATGCCGCCACCAGGGTTTGCATAAACTTCTGGTATTAAATGTCCGTGGTTTTATTGCTTGGCTGTGTTTTTATTGTCTTGTGACGATTTTATTTGATCCAAACCCGAATTGTTTAAATGTCAGGTCTCACTCTTCCACCAATGAATTTGAATATATTTAGAAACTTCAAGTCTAACAAAATGTGAAACAAAGAAAAATTACTTTTCGTTTCGTTTGAGTGAGTTGACTGGTTGTTACGTCTGCTGACCATTTACTTCCTGGTGTAAAGCCACCCACAGTGTTGCCACTGGGCCATAGTACAGTGAGAAAATAAGTAGCTTTGTGATTGGTAGCTCTTGCTTCAAGATGTTTGTTTTTTTTCCCGCTGGTTTCGGAACTAAAATTGCAGGATGGTTGAATATAGCCTACTGCAAGCCTGCAGGCATTTTTATTCCCCAGCCAAACCAAAACAGTTTCTCCCTGAAATCGACAAACGGGAAGTATGTTATCTAGTCTCTAATTTTTTGCTGTTGAATTAGCTAGTTGTCAGAGAAATTACTAGATATGGTGGAAGCAGCTCACTTCATTTAAGCTGTGTCCAAATCAGGCAGAGATCAAAACTTTTTTGGACGAATCATATCTTGTATTCTGGCAGTTCAATTTAACATACTGTCTCATTGTCGCACTATTTTCTTCAACTCCCAGCACAACAAACATTTATGTAATGTCTTTCATGACTTTTGATCATCCTACAAACAGCTGTATGGTGGATCTGTTTTTGCTGTGAACTAAGTATTAGCCAGGGCATTAAAGAGCTTTGTAATAATGGTGGAAGTTCTTAACATCCACATACTGGATTGATTATTTAGAGTCCAGCGTGTTTTGAGTCTAGGACAAGAGTCCTATCCATTGAGTCATAGCTACCAACTAAGGTGTCTGGCTGATAGTGCATTTTCCAGCTGTTCCGTTGTACTTGTCTTTACTGTATTTTAAGTGAAAACTTTGTACATATTTGTATTTCTGTTGAATTTTGTCCTTTTTTAAAAAATTTTTTGGATGTTAGACCAAGAGGTGCTCAGTGCTCCCTTCATCAGTGACAATTCATAATGTGCTAATGTTGAACTAGAAGTCATGCAAGTGGACCATCTAGATTTTGTCACCTTCTGATAGGAACTTTGAATTGTTCAGGTGCCTGACTTATTCTAGAATTTCATCCGATAATTGACGAAACATTGGACAGAGGTGGGAGTGCAAAGGCATCACTGAAATCGACTGGTTTTTAATGTCAAGTTTAAACTGCAGTCTGCCAAAAAAAAAACAGGGGTGGCACTGTGGGTCAGTGGTTAGCACTGCTGCCTCACAGCGCCAGGGACCTGGGTTCGATTCCAGCCTCAGGTGACTGTCTGTGTGGAGTTTGCACATTCTCCCCATGTTTGCGTGGGTTTCCTCCGGGTGCTTCGGTTTCGTTCCCACAGTCCAAAGATGTGCAGGCTAGGTGGATTGGCCATGCTAAATTGCCCATAGTGTTCAGGGATGTGTGGGTTATAGGGGGATGGGTCTGGGTGGGATGCTCCAAGGGTCGGTGTGGACTTGTTGGGCCGAAGGGCCTGTTTTCACACTGTAGGGATTCTAAATTCTAAAAACCCTGATCCATGGGGTGTATCCCATTCAGTGTAAAGGAAAAAAAATTACAAATCAGTTGCTCAAAGCAAACTGAATTCACTGCCCTGAACATTTTGAAACGTTTGGTTTTAATTCTGACCCTGAAGGAATCCTGGAACTTTATCTTTTATCTGTACATAAACTGTCATCTTGCACAAAATGTGAGTGAGCAATTGTAGATAACTTTTTCTGGCATAGCACTCTCAGGGTTCACTGTGCATTCGCTGTGGCTTCCAACTGTTTGGCAGCTGTTGAAGAATTGACAATAACTGTGGGCCTGTTCTGGAATCCATGCTGGAAAAAAGTGCAATTTTGCTTTGTAGAGGAGGTATCATCCTTTTATATTGGCTCTTATAGCAGGTGGTCTGATTTAGAATTTGTTTGAGGTACTGATGTTAAATGACATTTGAGAAAGCAGGGCATCGCTAAGAATTAATCTTTTTATTCAATATTGAAATTATTAGCCTGCTGAACTCTGGGTTATTCACTGGATTCTGGAATTTTTTTTTGTATTTTCTGGTTAGTCATGTAACTTAATGTTTGATTGTCTGTGGTTTTGTGATATTGAAACTGTTTCCTTTTTCTGTTGCCAGTTGATGCATGCTTGTCCTTTAGTAACCTTTTGTTTACATTGTTAACATTTGACCGAGAGTAACCTCTTGCAGATATGGTGTTCTGGAGTTATTATGCCTTTTAACTAAATGAGATAATAACCAACTTTCACACGTACTGTTGATCTTCCAATATTTAATTTGTTACTTTTGGGATTCTTATGGCATTTGTGATAATTACTTTGGGTACCAAGTTTTAATGCTATTGCCATACTCTTTTCCAGGGGCCAGCCTAAATGATTTGTCTGCTCTTGCATTTGCCTTTTGTTTTCTTTAGACGGTGTCTGAACTGTTGTTTCCCTTCGCTCCCTTGTCCCCAAGTTCACATGGACTCATTTCTCCCTTAACTTAATTTTGTTTCATGTCTTGCCCTTCCCACACTGCCTTCCGTGGCAGTGTTTTTGCCCTCTAGAATTTGACAGTGTACCATTTATTTTGCATTCCTCTGGTTCCTCTATTGTGCTTCAAAGCATTGCGTGCAGATTGCCCTCTACTGTTATTGAAATTGGAATGACGTTCCACTTTGAATTCAAAGTTGTGTGTAATGGAGCTAGTTTATCTTCTGTTTCTTGCTTAGCAAGGTAAATTCCCAATTTTCATTTCTCAGAAACAGTTTGACTGTGTGCCAAATACCATCTGCCACTCTCTGAATATATCATAGTTGACTGAAATTTCACTGAAGTTATGTGAAAACTTTAAATACTGTTGCTTAATGTAGTGCATAAATCAGTGTTTTTGTATTCATGGTGATGGAGAGGATACGCATCAAAAGAATGCATTTCACTAGAAATTGCTTGGGTTTGAAGTTGCCCAGCTTCATCAGTTTCTGAAACTTATTATGGAGCAACAAAACTTGCTTATCTATCTGAACAGACCTTGACAGATCTTCTATATTTGTGGAAGCTATTCTATTGGTTGCATAGATTTTACTCCTAAAGAAGTCATTACTGTGGTTTCCTTTAAAAGTGGGAAATTGAACTTGCACAGTGTGGAAAAACAAACTTTAACTTGGGGAATTCAAATTACGGTGGGTGAATTTAAATCCAATCTGTTGCCCCTTGTCCTGCCCAGTGTTGGCTAATTCCTGAATCTTACATAGAAATATTAGCATAAGTATCATATTGGTTAAAAGTTCAGTAGGAATTACTGAACATAATGTGCTTAAAGCAGTTTATTTTTAATCAATCAAAGCTTTAAACCTTCTTGGTTAAAACATAAGTTCAACTGAATTCCAAGGTGGTAATACTAATTGGGTGGTCGTTCTCCTATTGTCTCTAAACAAACATTACTAAAATGTATGATTAACAAACTACACCTGGACGTTGTTTTCCCCACAAGTGCCTAAACTGTAGTAAGGATTTGTACTGAATAAACATTCTAAAATCTCTATGGAATGAGTTTTCTTCAAGTCATTTTTATCCTCTCCCAAACTCCAGGCATCAATTTTTTCTGCATGTCCGGGATGACCTCCTAAACGGACGTCTGCTCTGCTCACCAGAGCAGGCTCTGGACTTGAGTGCACTTCTAGCACAAGTAGAATTCGGAGACTACAATCAAAACACTGCCAAGTATTGTTATGAAGACCTCTGTGCGAATGAATTAAACACTACCACTTTGAACAGGTGAGTCAGCTGGATAAAGTTGTGGTCAGCCTCCTCTTGTTTGTTCTAGCAAGTTTGAATAAGCCTGACCTTTTCCAAGAGTTTTGACAAATCCTTCTGCCAATCTAAGCTTGTAACTTAAGTTTACTATGCTTCTGTATTTTCCTTTCTCTTAAAATCATTGCCTTTATTTTAAAAGAAAGTGCCACTAAAGTAAGCTTACCTGCATGCAAAGTGTTTTATTTTGGGAAGGAATGGGTAGACCAAATTAAGTGAGATAACAAGGTGTGGGGCTGGATGAACACAGCAGGCCGAGCAGCATCATAGGAGCAGGAAAGCTTGACGTTTCGGGCCGAGACCCTTCATCAGAAATGGGGGAGGGGAAGAGGATTCTGAAATAAATAGGGAGAGTGGGGGAGGCGGATAGAGGATGGATAGGTGGAGAGGAGGCAGACAAGTCGAAGAGGCGGGGATGGAGCCAGTAAAGGTGAGTGTAGGTGGGGGTGTAGGGAGGAGATAGGTCAGTCCAGGGAGGACAGACAGGTCAAGGGGGCGGGATGATAGGAGATGGGGGTGGGGCTTGAGGTGGGAGGAGGGGATAGGTGAGAGGAAGGACAGGTTAGGGAAGCGGAGATGAGCTGGGCTGGTTTTGGGATGCGGTTGGGGGAGGGGAGATTTTGAAGCTTGTGAAATCCACATTGATACCATTGGGCTGCAGGGTTCCCAGGCTGAATATGATTTGCTGTTCCTGCAGCCTTCGGGTGGCATCGTGTGGCATTGCAGGAGGCCCAGGATGGACATGTCGTCTGAGGAATGGGAGGGGGAGTTGAAATGGTTCGCGACTGGGAGGTGCAGTTGTTTGTTGCGAGCTGAGCGCAGGTGTTTCTGCAAAGCGGTCCCTAAGCCTCCACTTGGTTTCCCCGATGTAGAGGAAGCCACAACGGGTACAGCGGATGCAGTATACCACATTGGCAGATGTGCAGGTGAACATCTGCCTGATGTGGAAAATCTTCTTGGGGCCTAGGATTGGGGTGAGGGAGGAGGTGTGGGGGCAGGTGTAGCACTTCCTGCGGTTGCAGGGAAAAGTGCCGGGTGTGGTGGGGCTGGAGGGGAGTGTGGATCGGACAAGGAGTCGCGGAGGGAGTGGTCCCTCCGGAAAGCAGACAAGGGTGGGGAGGGAAAAATGTCTTTGGTGGTGGGGTCTGATTGCAGATGGCAGAAGTGTCGGAGGCTGATGCGTTGGATCCGGAGGTTGGTGGGGTGGTACGTGAGGACGAGGGGGATTCTTTTTTGGTTATTATTGCGGGGACGGGGTGTGAGGGATGAGTTGCAAGAGACACAGTCGAGGGTGTTCTCGACTACTGGGGGGAGAAGTTGCGGTCCTTGAAGAATGAGGCCATCCCCAAATTAAGTGTTTGTTTTTTGTCTTTCTCGTAGCATGCTTTGTAACAGGGAGCAGTGACTTCTCATTGTCCTTCCTCATTACCCTTTTAAGTAATACAAGTATTGCTCTTGTTTCAATAGTATTGTTGTGAAACACAAGGAATTGGAAGGAATGAGTCCATGCAGAGCTGAGTACCGGCTTCTCCAGATTGCATGCATGCTGGAACACTATGGTGTGGAATGGCATTCGGTAAAGGATGGTGATGGACAGAAGTTGATGATTGGAGTGGGTCCTGATGGCATATCTGTCTGCAAAGAAAACTTGAACCTAATTAACAGGCTAGTTAACTTTTTAGTTTAACTCTAAGGATTTTTTTATTTTTGCGTATGTTTTTAGATCATGTAATCCTTTTGTAAAGTTGACTACTGGACAGTTATCATAATGGTTAAACTAAGAGCATTTTTCTGAAGAGCGCAGCTGCCATAGTCCAGTCTCATTTCCCTTTCCTCTGCTGCTGACTGTCAACTGAGTGGTTTGTTTTTTTTTTTTAAAAGAAATATGTTTAATTAGGAAGATGTTGATGTGTAACTGAAATTGCCTTTTGATTTCAATGAACTTCTTGAATGTTCTGATTTTTGTCCTACAGGATTTCATACCCTATTATCCAGATGGCTACTCAATCTGCAAAAAATGTTTACCTTACAATCACAAGGGAGTCTGGCAGCAGTATAGTCCTAATATTGAAGCTGATCAGCACTAGAGCAGCAAGTGCCCTTTATCGTGCGATAACTGAAACCCATGCATTTTACAGGTATGCTATTACTGCACTTCTGGTTTTCATTCCTGTGGACCTTTGTTAACTACAAGGAGTGTTGTAGTCATTCCAAGTCTTCCTGTAGTTCTATTTCTTACTCTTTTGAGAGAGTTGATGCTTTTCGTGAAGCTGAAATATTGAGTCCCGTGTAAGAAGTGTACACATCTTGTGTAATATCTTCACATTTGAAGAGCAATAGTCTTTTAAACAACTTCTCTGGTTTTGTATTGGCTGTTATATTTGGTCCTTTTTGTTTGTTTTTTGATGGGGACACTGGGGAGGAAGGTTTTCTTACGTACATGTGACTTGCAGGCATTTTGTAATATCTGATTCTTATTGCCCTCTGAAATGAGTTAGTAAGCCACTTGGCTATAATAAACCACTATGGAAATATTGCAACAGTTCAAAGGTGGCTCACTACTACCACCACCACCTCAGGGCAATTGGGGACGAGCCATAAATGTTGGCTATGTCAGCAATGCTCTACATCCCATTTAAAAAAATTTTTGAAGCAGGGCTTCCAATAGACTAATGTAGTTTTAGCTTTTAAAAACCAAAAGCCTTCTGTGACTTTAAAACAGTTATTTGGAACAGTCTCAGCAATATGATGTACTTTTTTTCTAGAACATCACATTTTTAAACTTATTATTATCATCATTATCATTATTATCATCATCATTTGGAGCTTAACTGAATTAATATCCTCTTCAGGTGTGATACTGTGACCAATGCTGTCATGATGCAATACAGCAGAGACTTCAAGGGCCATCTTGCTTCTTTGTTTCTCAATGAAAATATCAACCTGGGTAAGAAATACGTTTTTGACATCAAACGCACATCCAAGGAGGTGTATGACCATACACGAAGAGCTTTGTATCATGCTGGCATTGTAGACTTTGTTCCACACAATCGAGATGGCCAGAACTCTCCACTTAAATCTTCAGAGCATGAATTGAACTGTAATAGTTGTGAAGGGGAGAGCTGCCAGCAAAGTCAGGTGCTTCAAGAAAAGATTCGAAAACTGAAAGAAGCATTATTGTGCATGGTCTGCTGTGGTGAGGAGATTAATACTGCCTTCTGCCCCTGTGGACACATGGTTTGCTGTGGTTCTTGTGCTAATCAGCTACAGGTAAGATTTTGTTATTTTTACCGTTTCAATAACTTGCTGATTTCTGAACCGACTTTCCATAGGGCAGTTTACTCTTCAGTTTTGTACATAACTTAGGACTTGCGTAATTTACCTCTGAAATGAAAATGGTCAAAGGTGTTTCTTTAAAAAAAAATTGGTTTTTAAGTAATTGAATAATTACACTGTTTAACTTCTAACTTTTTTTTTAAACCTAGGCCTGTCCAGTTTGTCGATCTGACATTGATCACATTCAGCAAGTATTCTTGCCCACGTGTGCCAGTCTTCTCAACCTCACTGTAATTTGAACATTTTATGGGTCAGCAGGTCTGACTGTATGATTTTTCAGTCATGTACACTACAGAAGAAACTAGAAAGCACGCCTATGTTTGGTCACACAAATGCAGCAGCTTGTTCTGGCTCCCTTTTTCTGTTCTGTGGATTATAAAAGGTTTTGGCAGGACTGTTCCAAAACACTGAAGATTCTCGAACAAACCTCTGCCACATATGGTATTGTAAGGTTGGGCAGCTTTAAAGCCAACTGCTAAACTATCAGTTGACAAGAAAACTTTGTACTGTAGAATTTTCTTCCAGAAGCTTGTAATGGAGAAGTAATGACACTGCCTCAGCAATTTTCTTTAGCTGAATCTTATTTTGTTTCTTGGATTATTCATCCGTAGTGTTGGAACTTTTATGTTTTGACATGCTTTTTAAAAATAAGTTTATTTTTAAACCTTTTTGTAATTTCACATGTAAATGACACCAAAATTAACAACATTGGTGCAATGGTGCAGAATTATTTGCAGCGTGTAATAGCTTTATTTGTCCTTAAACATATTGCAGGGTGGAAAATATTGTATGTTAAACCTGTTTTTAAATTCTGAACATTGTCTACAGCAGAAATACTTTTTAATTCTGCAATATGCAAATCCAGTTGTTCTGTACAACTTCTCCCTGCCTACTCCTACACCCACCAAAAAGACATGACAAAAATGCTGAAGTATGACTACAAGGAGTTGTTTTAAAAACTGGGTTTGTTACTGAAATTCTCCACCCTGAAGTGCATGGTCAGTATATCTTTCAGATGCAAAGACTTTGCGTGCGTGTGTGTGCGCGTGTGTGTTAGGAATAATCTACAGTGTCACTTTATTAAGGAATTTCCAAAATGTATTATTCATAGGGTTGCCTTAATGTAGCAGCAATTATTAGATTCCATCTGTTTCTGTACAGATCAGGTTCTTTGCACAATGTTTCAGACTTTAAAAATATATATTGTTGATTTGTCATGTTAGTGCGTAGCCTCTTGCTGAAAGGGATATCTATTTTTTCACTTTGTATAAATTAGGTTTATTTCCATTTCAAGAAAATTGCCTAAGCTACATTTAACTCTGACTTTTTATATTCCTTTTTAATTAAAAAAATGTCAATAAAAGTTTTTTTGTATTAATTGAAGTGCTTTGGTTTCAAGGTATCGTTTGTAGAACATTTTTAATGCTTCTCTCGGATGGAACACATTGGGCTATAATTGGATGCCCAGGTGGGTTTCTCGTCTCCCTGTTCCAGTTACTGATTTTACTCCTAAGTATTGATTTTATATTGCTTGAGTATACCTCTATATTGCTGTCAGATCTTGGTGTGGTGGGTTTTTGGTTGGCATTCTTCTGAACTTCTAATGAAGGCCTGTTTTTTCAAAAAACAAAGTCTTTTCAGGTTTGAGGTTTCATAATTGAGTATGAGAAACTGTCCTGAATTTAATTGCTACCTCCTATTGTGTTGAATTCTAAAATGTTCTGAGGCCTAAATTTGGGGTCTTTTATTGGCTTGGGATGTCCAGTATGCTTCACAGCCAATGAATGTTAAATGTAGCCACAGGTATAATAATCATGATATGGCAGCCATTTGCATTCCCAACTGCCATAAGCAACAGTAAGATATATAACTAGTTTTATTAGTTAAGGTATAATGTCTTGTTTCAAAAGCCTACGATTATTTCAGTGCATATCCTGTATGAATTAATGAAGTGTAAACATGAGATCATAGAGCTGTAAGAATAAGAGGGTCCTAACATTAGGGGATTTTAACTTTCCAAATGTAGACTGGGATTGCCATTGTGTTAAGGGCTTGGATGGGGAGGAAATTGTGTTCAGGACAACTTTCTCAAATGTGGATGGCCCTTCTAGAGAAGGGGGCAAAACTCCCCATCCTTTAGGGAAATAAGGCAGGGCAAGTGAATTGGACGTGTAGTGGATAGTGAAGAAGGTTGCTGCAGAGTACAATGGGACCTTGATCACGTGGGCTGAGGAGTGGCAGATGGAGTTGAATTTCAAATGCAAGGTGCAACATTTTGGAAAAGCAAATCAGGGCAGGACGTATGCATCTAATGGTAAGGTCCTGGGGAGCGTCGCTGAACAAAGAAACCAAGGAATGCACGTTCATAGTTTCTTGAAAGTAGAGTCACACAGACAGAATAGTGAAGGTGTTTTGTATGCTTGCCTTTTATTGGTCAGTGCATTGAGTGAGAATAGGAGTTGGGAGATCATGTTGCAGCTGTACAGGACGTTAGTTCGACCACTATTGGAATAATGCATGCAATTCTGGCCTTCCTGCCACAGGAAGGATGTTGTGAAACTTGAAAGGGTTCAGAAAAGATTTACAAGGATGTTGGCGGGCTTGACAATAGGGAGAGGCTGAATAGGCTGGAGCTATTTTCCCTGGAGCTTCGGAGGCTGAAGAGTGGTCGTATAGAGATATAGATAGATATATCTAAAAAATCATGAGGGCATGGATAGGGTGAATGGGCAAGATCTCTTCCCCAGAACGGGAGAGTCCAAAACTAGAAGGTATAGGTTTGAAGTGAGAGAGGAAAGATTTTAAAACACCCAAGTGGCAACCTTTTCATGCAGAGTGTGGTGTGTGTATGGAATGAATGAGTAAGGAAGTGGTGGAGACCGGTACAATTAAAAGGCATCTGGATGGGTATATGAATAGGAAGAGTTGAGGGATATGGGTGAAATGCTGGCAAATGGGACCAGATTTAGGTAGGTAATCTGGTCAGCCTGGACAAGTTGGACTAAAGAGTTTGTTTCAGTGCTATACAACTCAATGACTGAGGTGCTAGTGGGGTGCGGCTTTCGGACTAGTGACCATAATTCTATTAGTTTTAAAACTATTATGGAAATGGATAGGCCTAGTCCGCAAGTTGGTGCAAGGCTAATTTTGACGGTATTAGACAGGAAGTTTCAAAAGTTGATTTTTAGGGGCGGCTGTGTGCAAGTAAAGGGATTTCTGGCAAGAGGGAAGCTTTTAAAAGTGAGATAATGCATGTTCAACTGCAATAAAGCCTAGTCACTCATTTTCATTCTCAATAATCAGACCAATGCCAATATGAACTAGTACAATTTATTTTCTTTAAGACTGTGCCACTAATAAATTCGGAAGTTACTGCTCATCTTGTATTTAGGAGAGACTATTAAAAAGGATGAAAGTCATTGCATCTGTGTTTTTTTTTTTTTCCCCCTGTGCACCTCAGCTATTAGAGCCTGTCATTTGTTGCATTTTGAAGCACAACGAGCCTGACTGACTATAGTCTCCTGTGCCTTTTTGTGGATTGACACGTGTACTATTACATCTTAGGGGGACCTTGGATTTCTATTTAAAAATCAGTTTAATTTCAGTGAAAGAACAGAAGTATGGAATTCTTCCAAAATGCTACCCCATTCCTTGAAATGTATTTTCCATAATGGACTTACTCTGTAAATGGCTGTTTATTGTGAAATATTCCCTGACTTGTACTGAACTCGCAGCAAACACACAGTACCAAACAAACAGAGAAATCGAGCAATCTTCTTCACACCACAGCTATATGAGCAGCATCATGTTGTTAATAAACTGTTCCAAACATGAAACTGCAATGTTAATTTTTTGAGGGAACATACTGTATTAATGCCTTGAAATGCAACATGCCTTAATTTCTGTCCAAAACAATAGTCTAGCTTTTTTTCATCTACTCTTTAAAAGCAACAATGTGTTCAGCATGGATAGAGGCCATTTGCCTTGTTGTGTACATGCTAACTTTTCAAAAGAGCAACTAAGTTGGTCGTGCTGATCCCTCTGTAGCCTGCAAAGTTCTTTTCAAGTGTTTTTGTATATATTTCCCTTAAAATCCTATCTGAATTCCCCCTCCCAGACATTCATAGAAATTGTGTTCCTGTTTCTAACCAGACATTGCATTAAAAAAAATCTCTTCTTATGTCACATTGTTCTTTGGCCACCTACGTTAAATCAGTGTCTTCCAGTTCTCAATCTTTTGTTAATGCAAACAGGATTAATTAATGATTTCATAGAGAAGGTCCTCTAGGTAGCAGCAGCCACAATATCACTAAATTTAATATTCAGTTTGGAGGAGAAAGAAGTGAGTTTAAAAATACTTTTTTTTTAAAAATTAGGGGCAATAACGAGGGCATTAAAAACAGTTGGCTTAAAAAGAAATCAGCAAGTTTTAAGACAAAGGATTTGTCACTAGAGATGCAGTGGCAGACATTACAGAATAGGAAGTGAGACTGGAGGAGGAATAATGGAAAATGAAGAAACTGCAGATGAATTAATAGGTATTTTGCATTCGTCTTCATTCTAGAGGTCAGAAGTCACACGACACCAAGTTATAGTCCAAAAGGTCTATTTGAAATTACAAGCTTTCAGAGCGCTGCTCCTTCGTCAAGTGAAGTCACTTTTGGACTATAACCTGGTGTCGGGTGACTTCTGACCTTGTCCATCCCAGTCTAACACCGGCATCTACACGTCTTCACTAGGGAAGATATAAGCAATATCCCAGAAATACTGCTAAGTCGGGAGAAGGAAAAAAGAAAGGACCTTGGGGAAAATCACAATCACCAGAAATATAGTACTGCGAAAATTGTTGGAGTTGCAGTCTGACAAGTTCCCATGTCCTGATGGATTTCATCCTAGGGTCATGAAAGAAAGGGCTACTGAGATAGTTAATGTATTGAATTTAATTTTCCAAAATTCTGTTGATTAGGGTATGGTTCTATTACGTTGGAAGACAATGGATGTAACCCCTTTTTTAAAAAGGGAGGGAGATGGAAAACAAACTAAAGATCAGTTAGGTCAACATTAATTACAGGAAAATATTAGCTGTTATTAATGAAGTTATAGCAGAGCACTTATAACTTGGCAGAGTCAACAAGGTTTCATGAAAGTGAAATCAAGATTTATCAATCTATTGAAGTTCTTTTGAGATAGCACGCAATGTATGGGTATAGGGAAAACTGATGGTTGTACTGAATTTGCATTCCCAGAAGGCATCTGATATAATGCCACATCAAAAGTGATTGCAGAAAATAATATCTCATTGTGTATTGGATAGCATATTGGCATGAATGGAAGGTTGACGGGCTAATAGGAAGCAGAGAGTAATTGTAATGATCTTTTTGAAGTTGACACATTAGCGAAAATGCTGTGCCACAAGTGTTGCTAAGACCTCAACTGTTATAAATTATCTAAATGACCTAGATAAAGGGGTGGAAGGTATGATTGCTAAATTTGCTGGCAACACAAATGGAGGTAGGCAAATAAGTTGTGAAGAGGATACAAGGACGTGACAAAAAATATTGATTGGTTCGGTGAGAAATGTGACAAACAGGAAAATGTGGAAGTTGTTCGTTTTGCAGGAAGAGAAGAGAAGAGAAGAGAAAGAAAAGCATTATGTAAGTGGTGAGAGATTGCAGACATCTGAGATGCAGAAGGATCTGGGTGTCCTTGCACATGAGTCGCAAGAGGTTATAATGAGGTACAGCAAGTAATTATGATGGCTAATCACAAGGGGAATTTAATACAAAAGTAGCAAGGCTATGCTGCTATTATACAAGGCACTGGTGAAACCACTTCTGGAGTCCTGTGTACATTATTGCTCACCTTGTGCAAGGAGAATGTAAATGAAATGGAAGCTGTTCAGTGAAGGTTTTCTGAACTAATGCTTCAGGAGGTACGATTGGATAGGCTAGGCACATGCATGCATACGCGCGCGCGCACACAGACTCCTGAAGAAGAATCACTGGACCCAAAAAATCAACTGATTTCTCCCCACAGATGCTGCCAGATCTTTTTTGAGCAATTTCTGTTTTTGTTTCTTTTTGCTTTTTACTTAGGCTTGTGTCCACTAGAGTTCAGAAAAGTAACAACTTAACTGAAACAGACAAAATCATGAAGGCTCTTAACAGTGCAGATGTGGAGAGGATGTTTCTCTGTATGGGACAATCTAGAACTTGAGGTGATAATTTAAAAACCAGGGATTTCCCATTAGACTAACCTTTTACTCCCAGATGGTCGTGACTCTTTGAAACACTCTCCCTGAAAAGATGGAAGCAGAGTCCTTTAATAGTTTTAAAGCACAAGTAGAGAGTTTTTCGTTAAACAAACGGTTGAAAGTTTATCAAGGTTGGTGAGAATGGTAATCTTAAGTCCACACTTCAATGTGAACAATTACCTATTTCTTTATCTTCCTCCTATTCTATGTAGTAATGCTTAATTTTTAAACTCTCATTTCTCTCACTACTTTGTACCTAAGCATTTTTGTACCCTAGGTACCTTGGTACCTAAGATGGTGGCGACATTATATACTTTTCACTGTACTCCTGTACTTGAGTTGTGACAATAAAATCTAAAAATCTAAATAAATCAGATCAACCATGATCTTATTAAACAGAGGAGCAGACTCAAGGGGTGGAATAGCCTATTCCTGCTACCGATTTGTATGGTCAAGTGTTTCTCTACACTGTGTAGACTCCTTATGATTTTGAACACATCTTTCCAATCGCCTTACCTCAAAATTAAACACTGAACTGCAGATGCTTATATCTGAAACAAACAAAAACAAAAACAGAAATTGCTGGGAGGAACTCAACAGGTCTGGCAGTGTCCGCAAAGAGAAAACAGTTAACATTTTGAGTCCGGTGACCTTTCTTCAGGTCCTTCCTATTTTGCCTTCTGTAAATGACAAATTCCTGGAATGGTTGTGATAAATCTTGTCTGCATCATTTCAAATGCCTTCTCACCTTTTTATAAAGTGACTCTCAGATAAAAATTAGTTGAGTTGAGGCTAAATCATTATTTTGATGTTTCACAATAAGATCCCTGTTTTCATAATCTGTCTCTCTATAAAGCTATTACTATCAGTGGAGCAAGACCTGTACACATCCATAAAAACCCCCACCTCCAATAAAAGAAACTACAGTTGTTACTACAGGATGTGATTTTGAGAACCACGCATAGGGATTGTCTAATGTAGAGTTGAATAAATACCTGATTTTGGGGCAGCATAGTGGAGAAATGTCACACTGCCAGGGACCACAGTTTGATTCCAGCCTCGAGTGACTGTCTGTTGTGCAATTTGCACATTCTCCCTGTGTTTGTGTGAGTTTCCTCTCACAGTCCAAAGATGTGTAGGTTAGGTGACTTGGCCATGCTAAATTGCCCAACATATCTAGGGAGGTGCAAGATAGTTGGATTAGCCATGAGAAATGCAGGGTTACAGGGACAAGAAAGTAGGGTGGGTCTGGTTGGGATGCTCTTTGGAGGGTCAGTGTAGATTCTAGGCTGAATGGCCTGCTTCTACACTGTAGGGATTCTATGACTGGATTTTTAAAAAAATTAGTTGCTTTATTTGAACTGATGTTAAAAATATCAATAATTCTGAGCAGGGGACACGCATTCATTGCAAGGAGATCATTGTGCATTGTATTTTGTGTATGCTTGGTTTTATTTTCAACAAGCAAAAATGAGTTTAATTCTTAACATGACGTGAATATAAGTATTGTAACATAAAAGGCATCAAGAATCTCTCAGGTTTTAGCCATGAGGGAATTTTCTCATATCTTCCATCTTTCTGATCTAGATTTTAGGCAAAACAAGAATGACTAAAACACAATCAATTCATTCTTAATTTTCACAATGTGAAAGTAAGATGACTATTTAGAATTCTCAATGTGAGTTTAGTGAGAGATAAAACTCCTTTTCAGAGCTGAATATTTCTGATTAAATAAATAGACATTTAAAATATCAACAGATATAATGATTTGAGCACTAAAAATACACATATATTAGAAGATTCGCATTTCACTTGTCAAGTCTAGTTTGTTGAAGACTCCATAATTGCCTTGGGCGGGCCAGAAAGGCAATGGTCATTGTCATCATAGCTGTGTTGTTACTACCCGTGAGAGTTTCTGGACTGTTTTACTGAATGAAATCATTGCTATTTATGTTTAAGGAATGACCTGCACTGACACAGAAGCAGCTGCTTGAAGTAACACTTTGCTGCAGTTTGCAGTTATACATCTCAGTATATTTACCTATGCCAATAGGTTTCATCACAGCAGCAATTTCAAGGTGATAATGACAAATCACATGAAGTAACCAGCAATGCAAAATTGAACATACTTTATTTTAAAATTAATGTTCAGTATTTTCTTCTCCTTTGCAGAAATTTGGTACCATACATCATTGTTAAATTTCTATCTTCAGTGCCCAAGCAGTGATCTGGCAGAGCAGATCAGCCACCCATTGTAGAATTTGTCAATTTTCCACTTATTTGACTTTCAATGAAATAACGTCAAGGTAGTGTGTAATCAGGTGGATATTTCTGCTGCACCACCTGCCTTCCCAGACACTAACAATGAAGCCTTCCATTTACAGCTTGAGGAGGAAGGCAGGCAATTGGTTCTCTACAGGCAGCCTTTGACTGCTCTTATTCATTTTTGCTGCTGTTTGTTTATTCATATTGTTGAACTGCTATTGAGCATGTTTGTTGTAGCTGAATTGCTGTTTATGTTTTGCAGAGTCCAGTGGGGCTCATTTCATTAGTGTATTCTTTCTCAGTATGAACTAGGCTGCCTGCTGGAATCATAACCTGGAAATGGTAGGCCTGAGGACCACCCCAACTTGGCCTTATTGCAGAGAGCTTCAGATCATGACACAGCTGGCCAGGGCCCAACCAGTAAAGGAATTTAGGGTTCTGGGGAAAGGGAAAAAGCAGGAAAGTATTTTTGAGGATTGTTGGATCAGCCATCAGCCTATCGAATGGCAGAGCAGGTTTGAGGCGCTGTTTGGTCTACTCCTGTTTCTATTTCTTATGGACTAACCGGTTGAATTGGGGTAAAAGTGATTTGCAGGGGACCAAGCACAGGCCTTCAGCAGCTGGCCGAATTAACATGGAGGCAGACGCAACAGCCTTATTCTTCCCTGCTCTACGTTGTGTTAAGTGTAAAAACTTTACTCATGGCTCCTTCTATATCCTCCTGCAGTTCCTTCAAGCAATCCTAATCAGGCTGTTGTCAGCCTTGAAAAGCTCTTAGTAGTATTGATGAATTCCAAAATGATGAAATAGGACCTGACAAATTCAGCCGTTGACCTAATGGGAGCGTCATTGGTCATAGGCCATTTCACTGCTAAGATTATTATTGCTTCTCCTGTTTTAAGACTTTAAGAGATGTTGTATTTCTATCATATTATTTACGTTAAGCTACTGTCGTGATGATTTTGTTCAGCTACTGATAATGCTTATTGCATTATCAGACTTGTCACTATCATAATGAAGTGATCTTTTAAGGCATGTTGTAATCTTCTATGGGGGCAGGCCCATCTCGTTTAATTTCCGATGGTGCTGTTGAAACTAGACCTGCTAATTTACAGGACAAGTGAAAAACAGTAGATTATCTGAATGCAAGAGAAATGTAATATTGGTTCTGGGCTTTTTTGTGGAATTTCGTCCCCAGCCCTTTTTAAGAAACCTTTTGGTCTACTTTCATGACCTTGCTACAAAAACATGCCTGATATCAAACGTGCAGTTCACGAGCAATTATAACTTCTATAGTGCCCAGTGATCAAGAATGTTTTCCAACTTTGTGTTTAGACATAGTTACACAAATCACCACAAAGGAATGACTATTAATGTACTTCAAATTAGCATTAAATACCACATGTTAATTGCTTAGTTCAAGGGCTTGCGATTGTGGTTAAATGTATTACTGGATGTTTCACCATTCTTGCCTCAAACTGGCCCACTTAATCAAGCGGACTTTTCTCCTTAACACCAATATTTATTAAAACTAGTAAACAAAAGTGAATAAAGAAAATTTTAAAAGAAACATTATTTTCATGCGCTCCTAGTAGCTTATTCACAGCAGTGCGCAACAGATTAATTTTAATTCTTGGGGATTCCAAAGCAAACCAGGAATGTTGGAAATTTTGTCAAATCATGCGATATTTTCTAGTTCTGGTCACCTGTACTCTTCTTTCGTGGTCAATAAAAAAGTCTGGCTCATAGAAAAATAGAAAATAGGACCAACAGATGGCCATTCAGTCCTTCGAGCCTGTTCTATCCAGGAAGCTGTTGGGGTTAGTTCATTACATATATTCAAGAGGGAGCTGGACGTGGCCCTTGCAGCTAAAGAGATCAAGGGGAATGGATAGAGGGTGAGAATGGGGTACTGAGATTACATGATCAGTCATGATCGTATTGAATGGTGATGCAGGTTCAAAGGGCTGAATGGCTTACTCATGCACCTATTTTCTATGTTTCATTATGATTGTTGTTGATCTTCCAACTCATTAGCCTGTTCCTGTTTTTCCCCTGATATCCTTTGATCCCCTTAGCCCCAAGTGATATATCCTACTCCTTGTTGAAATCATACAATGTAATGGCTTCAACTGCTATCTGAGATAGCAAATTCCAAGGCTCACACCACTCTCTGGGTGAAGAATTTCCTCCTCATCTCAGTCCTGAATGGTTTACCCCATATCCTTAAACTGTGACCTCTGGTTCTGGACTCACCAATCATCAGGAACATCATTTCTGCACCTATCCTGTCTAGTCCTGAAAGATTTTTATAGATTTCTAAGAGATATTCCCCCCTCATTCTTCCAAACTTCAACGAATATAATCTTAACCGATTCAACCTCTCCTCATTCATCAATCCTGCCATTCCAGGAATCAGTCTGGTAAACCTTTGCTGCACTCCCTCAACACGAAGAGCACCCTTCCTGAGATAGGAAGACCAACACTATTCCAGCAGCAGCCACCTCAATCGAAGTGATGCTGCCTAGCTGTGCATAGCAGTCCTCTAATGATCAGCAGCCCTTAGGTTTTGGGGAGGGGCATGGGATTTCTTCCCCTTGGGTCTTTGATCCCAAGAAAGCCCCACTACTTAGTTAAGTTGCTTATTGCTGCTACATTTGGTGGACCTTACCGAAAGTAAACGGTAGGTCACTTGTCAGACGTTCAGCTGGCAAACAAGACTCCCATTATTTACGTTAAGTTCCATCTTTTGTGTGCTCCTCAAAATTTGTTTTCTTATCTATCTTTGTGTCATTAGCAAGTTGAGCATTAATTGTACTTAGTCCTTTCAGCTAAATCATTTATAATTGCAAATAGTTAAGGTCCTTGCACTGATTCCTGTAGGCCCTGATTACTTACAGCTTGGCAAGCCCAACTTTCACTTCTGTTTCCTATTACTTTGACAAAATTTTACCCATGCTAACACATGACCCTAACATCATGAGCTCTTGTACATTAACCTTTTATGTGCTACCCTATCAAATGCTTTTTGGAAATCAAAATACACTATATTTCCTGGTTTCCCATTATCCACCGTGCCTAAAACATGTTCGAAGAGCGCCAATAGATTTGTTGAATGTAACTTTACTTACATAAAACCATGTTAATTCTGCTTGATTGTATTCTTCTTAATTTCTTTGCTTGAAGACAGGTCCTTGGTCATTATTTGCTGAATCACACCAAGGTACTGTATATTTTTTACTACAAATGAGTCTGGAGGTAAACCCTGAGTCAACCATATCCAGGATTGGGACTCAATCCCAAATTTTGCCCTTAATCTGATCACATGCTAGCCATTTAATCAATGGAGGTAACCATTTCCCAAGGCCCTCTTGATTCTAATGAGATTTTCTAAATGTCCTCCTGCATCTTCATTAATAATAGATTTCAACATTTTCCCAATGACAGATGTTGGACAAGCTAGCCTAAAGTTTCTTACTTTCTGTCTTCATCATAACAAGGATGTTATATATGTGACAAAAACAGAAAATGTGGTGGGCATTCCTTGCGATCAAGGACCCCAGGATAAGAAATCCACCCTCCCCAAATCTGATGAAAAGTCACTGGACTGGAAACATTAATTCTGCTTTCTTCCCACAAACGCTGCCAGCCCTGCTGAGTTTTACCAGCAATTTCTGTTTTTGATTCAGATCTCCAGCATCGACAATTCTTTGTTTTGTTGCATATGTGGTTTTCCAATCTGCTGGAACCTTTCCAGAATCTAGGAATTTTGGAAGATTATGACCAAGGTATCTACAATTCCTGCAGCCACCCCTTTTATGATCAAAGGATGCAAACCATTAGGTCAGTGACTTATTAGTCCTTATTCCCATTGATTTGCATTTTAGCCATAGTGATTGAATTCAGTTCTGCCCTTTTCTTTCTGGTTTATTATTACTGAGATGCTTTAGTGTTGTCTACTGTGAAAATAAATACAAAATATTTATTCAAAACCTCTGCCATTTCCTAGTTTTTCTTATTAATTTCTTAGTCTAATCCTCTATTTTTGCTACTCACATTTTATACAGTTGTAGAAGTTTTCATGATCTGTTTTATATTTGTTCCTTGCATATTCTAATTGTCTGTTTTCTCCTTTTTTAGTCATCTTTACTGGTTCCTGAGATGTTCCTAATTTTCAGACCTACCACTAATTCTCACAATCTTCTTTACATTTAAAAATGGAAAGAACTGCGGATGCTGTAAATCAGAAACAAAAACAGAAGTTGCTGGAAAAGCACAGCAGGTCTGGCAACATCTGTGAAAAGAAATCGGACTTAGTGTTTCGCGTCCGGACCTGAAATGTTAACACTGATTTCTCTTCACAGACGCCGCCAGACCTGCTGTGATTTTCCAGCAACTTCTGTTTTTGTTTCTTTAGATTTAAAACAACCTTAAACTCCCTTAATTGACCTCACTGCCTGTCTCTCTTCCTTGTTAATGCATCTTAAAACTTTTCACATGTCCTAATATCTCCTTATGTGGCTTGCTGCCAATCTTTGAATAACCACAGTTTTAGGCCACTTGATTACAATAAAGGCATTACATAAATGCATGTCAGAGATAGTAGGAACTGCCAATGCTGGAGTCTGAGATAACAAGGTGTAGAGCTGGATGAACACAGCAGGCCAGGCAGCATCAGAGGAGCAGGAAAGCTGACATTTCGGGTCTGGACCCCTTTTCAGAAATGGGGGTGGGGGGAAGGGGACTCTGAAATAAGTAGAGAGACAGGGAGGCAAAGATGGAAGGTGGATAGAGGAGCAGCTAGGTGGAGAGAAGACGGACAGGTCAAGGAGTGGGAGATGGAGGCAGTAAAGGTGAGTGTAGGTGGGGAGTTGGGATGGGGGTTGGTCAGTGGGGAGGGAGGGGCAGGTAAGTGAGAGAAAAGACGGACAGGTCAAGGGGGCAGGGACAAGATGGGCTGGTCTTGGGATGAGGTCGGGGGGTGGGGGATTTTGAAGCTTGTGAAGTGCACATTGACACCTTTGGGCTGCAGGGTTACCAAGCAGAATATGGGATGCTGTTCCTCCAGCCTTTGGGTAGCATCATTGTGGCACTGGAGGAGGCCCAGGATGGACATGTCGTCCAAGGAGTTGGAGGGGGAGTTGAAGTGGTTCGCGACTGGAAGGTGTAGACGTTTGTCACAAACGGAGCATAGGTGCTCCACAAAGCGGTCTCCAAGCCACCGCTTGGTTTCCCCGATGTAGTGGAGGCCACAGCGGAAACAATCTACCACATTAGCAGATGTGCAGGTGAACATCTGTTTAATGTGCAAGGTTTTCTTGGGGCCTGGGATGGGGTTGAGGGGGGAGGTGTAGGGGCAGGTGTAGCACTTCCTGTGTTTGCAGGGAAAAGTGCCAGGGGTGGTGGGGCTAGTGGGAAGTGTGGAGCAGACAAGGGAGTTGTGGAGAATACAGTCCCTCCGGAAGGCAGATAAGGGTGGGGAGGGAAAAATGTCCTTGGTCGTAGAGTCAGATTGCAGATGGCGAAAGTGGCAGAGGATGATGCGTTGGATCTGGAAGTGGATAGGGTGATACGTGAGGACGAGGTGAATTCTGTCTTTGTTGTTATTGCGGGGAGGGGGGTGTGAGGAAGGAGGTGCGGGAAATGCGAGAGATGCGGTCGAGTGCGTTTTCAACCACTGTGGAGGGGAAATTGCGGTCCTTGAAAACGAGGACGTCTGGGATGTCCGGGAGTGAAATGCCTCATCTTGGGAGCAGATGCGGCGGAGGTGAAGGAATTGGGAATAGGGGATGGCATTCTTGCAGGAAGGTGGATGAGAGGAGGTGTATTCCAGGTAGCTGTGGGAGTCAATGGGTTTGAAATAGATATCAATTTCCAGGTGGTTACCAGAGATGGAGACAGAAAGGTCTAGGAAGGAGAGAGAAGTATCAGAGATGGTCCAGGTGAACTTAAGGTTGGAGTGGAAGGTGTTAGTAAAGTGGATGAACTGTTCGAGCCCGGAGGCGGCGCCGATGTATAAATGCGTGTGGTTGTTATACAGCTGGTGAGAAGGAGATCAAGAGCTAATTGATTCGCTTGGTCTGTAAGACCTACCAAGTTGTTTTCTCCCATATAAAATTATGCTCACACTGTAAATACAGGCCTATAGAATTTATGATCTCATGCCAATAATTCACAGACGTTCATTTTCTTCATCATAATTGGACTGAAGTTCAAATGAGCATCACACAATGAAGCCATGATTCAAGATTATCTCAGTGCTGTCCTTAATTGTAATATTGAGTGATGTTGTTGATTATGTACTTATACCATCGGATTAATGTCAATCAAACTAATCCACAGTCCACATACCATATCTTGCCATAATATACATAGTGTTTAATAATCAGAGACCACATGTTCTCCTTTTCATTCTAAGGAAGGAGCAATGAGTTATTGGATCTTTTCAATAAAGCTCTGTGAAATATTCTATGGTAAAATATAAGGGTAATTTCACTAGCCTTTGTTACCAGTATGAAACCTTGCTACTGGTGACTCTAGCTTAAAGATTTGCACTGTTATATTAATTTCCAATTTCCAACTTAGGCTCACATCTTGCAAGACCTCCAAAAGTAATTTTCCCGGGATTGATGTTTAGTTCTGTGAGTGGAGTGTTTTTTTTAACTGGTCTAAAATTGAGCCCATAGTTTTAGTTGAGCTATTAATTTTGCAAACATTGAACTCACTTAAATGTTACACGACTTTATTTTACCACATTTAAGTTTATTAGTCTTGCACTGTTACTCCAGGTTACTTTTCCCATGTTGCCGTCTATCAGCAATTGCAAAATGATTCTCATCTTTGCCTCCAGTAATATCTAATGACATCAGTACTGAAGAAGGTACAATAAAAGTATAATAAGAATTCTCATCGGTGTTTCACTGGTACGTTACACTGTATTAGTTTTTTTGCAGTTATGTGAACAAATCTGTAAACAAGGTTTTCTTCTTTTTTTTTTCTGATGAAGGGTCTAGGCCCGAAACGTCAAGTTTTCCTGCTCCTATGATGCTGCTTGGCCTGCTGTGTTCATCCAGCCCCATGCCTTGTTATCTCAGATTCTCCAGCATCTGCAGTACCTTTTATTTCTATTCCTTATTTGACTTGGGCTCCATCCAGTGGACACTCAGTGAACTTTCAGCAGAAGATAAAACGTTGATAGGAAATCTTTTAATGTAGTTCACGCAGAATTTCAGTAAGTATCTTTTCATGATTGAAGTGTTTAGAATACTGTCAGGAGACCTCTGATACTTTCATTTTAATGGTGTCATTGTGACCATATCATGTGATGTTACATCTTGCCTTTTAAACAATCTTTTCTTTTGAAGACAACAACTTCCACCTCACTGACCAATCCCCACCACTGCCTACCTGCACTCACCTATCACCATCCTACTACCTGCCTCAGCCCCACCCATCCTCTCTCTATTTATTTCCAAGCTCCCTTCCCCTTCCCCCATTCTGAAAATGGTCCCGACCCAAAATGACAACTTTCCTACTCCTCTGATGCTGCCTGGCCTGCTGTGTTCCTCCAGCTCCACACTACGTCATCTTTTAGAAAGTGTTGACCCCCAATTCATGGAAAAATCAAAAGTAAGATCATTCATCACTGCTAAGTTATGCCTTCCACACTGGTTTGAATGATGCAGCTTAGAACTCTCTTTACAAAATTATATCCCCAATTACACTGTTTACAATGCTTCCTGTCTTTCTCTTATTCTGTTTAAGATCTTCTAAATTGGTAATGAAAACAGCGGAGATGGGATCCAACACACATTCTTGTGGTATACCACAATTCATATTTTGCCAATTAGAGTACAATTGTATCATGACTTGCACTGATGTTAACTCTACCAGCCAAGTGGTTTAGAAGGACATTATTTTTCCTATAAAGTCTGTCCTGGCTCTTTCAAAGATCAATCCAGTTATTTCACGTTCAATAGGCTCTGCGTTGATTGAACATGTCTAGCGTCCAGTAATCTAAATTTCTTAGTTCTCTTACAACATAGTGGTTCAGACATGGAAACAGGTGATGTCCATATGTTCTTTCTGTGTGCAGCCCCTTACTTAAGCTGATAGGAACTAGAAGAAGAGAACAACTGGTTATCAAAATGGTATAAATGCCTTGAATAAGTGAAAATCAGGAATTTAAAAATTTATCATTTTTATGAACTAGTTGGGTTAATTAATACAAGTCTTTTATTCATTCATCAAATATGGGAATCTCTGGATTGGCCTGCATTTGATTCCCATCCCTAATTGTCCAGGGACATTGCTGTGAATCTGGAGCCATATGTAGGTTACATTAGATAAAAACACCAGATTGCTTCCCTAAAGGACATCAGTGAACCAAATGGATGTTGACAACAACCAACAACAGTCATTTAGTCACCATCTGACTAGTATTTTACTATGGGACCCATGTCTTGCAGTTCTGGATTAATAGTCCAGCGGCATTACCACATGCCACTGCCTCCCCTAAAATTAAAATTGCATTGGAGAAGTATTATTATATTGTATCATTGTTGAATTCAAATAAGGAAAGATTAGAAGGAAAATGAATGGATAAATAAATAAAGGAAAGGAAAAAGAGAACAAATGATATAAAGGACCAAAGGGAAGAAGGGTCAAAACAAATAAAGAAGTAAGGGAAGCAAAGTGAAAAACCTAAAAAAAAGGAAGAAAGACAGACAAACTGAAGGAAGGAAGAATATTGGTGATAAAATTAAGGGCAATCAAAAGGAAGGATTTGAACTGATATATTCTGTTACTGCATCTGTCAGAACATTGCAAAGAATTTCACACACAAAACTTACATTAGAACAAAAAAAATCCTGCAGCAAAGCTTGATTTAATACATCAGAAATAAGAAAACAACATTTAATAATGACAATAAAATATAAATAAAACTCAGGCTTATTAAGAGCTATGAAAGCAAAGCAGCAAAATATAGAGCCTGAATTGCTGAAAATGGCCTCGAGATTGTGAAATAGTGCATAATGGATAATAACCGATGATTCTGGTGTATGTTCAGAATCCAAATAGATGTTTATCTATTTGTTTTTCCCATTAGGATCAGAACTGATTAATCCAACCCATTCCCTCCCCTCAAACTAATTCCTACGGGATTTAGCCTGGATTAGTGAAACATTTTGATCGTCCTAAAGATTTGGATATATATCATAAAGTGATATATATCAACAGTGTAATAATTATATACTGCAGAGGCTTCCAAACTGCCTGCCTGGATTCAAAAGATTCTTAGAACATATCTGACGATATTAGAGTTCTGTTGCACTGTGATCATTTTATTTTAATTTACAACTATCATGTCCATTGCTGTGTAGATGATCTGCTGTCGAGAATGATATGTCTACAGAGTCAGAGATAAAAGGTACTGCAGATGCTGGAGAATCCGAGGTAACAAGCATGGGGCTGGATGAGCACAGCAGGTCAAGCAGCATCATAG
>JAHRHZ010000030.1:5344345-5362219 GCA_024137785.1 Ginglymostoma cirratum | reverse complement strand
CCTGCTGTGTTCATCCAGCTCTACACTTTGTTATCTCAGATTCTCCAACATCAGCAGTTCCTACTATCTCTGAATCCCTTTTGTACTCCAGAACAGGCTGCACCCCAGCCAAGCTGCTCTTGTACAGTTACAACACTGGCATCCATCTGACAACGTGGAAAATTGCCAGCTATGTTCTGTACACACAAAGCAGGACAAATCCAACCAAGCCAAATGCTGCTCCATCAGTCTACTTTCAATCATCAGTAAAGTAATGGAAGGTGTCATCAACAGTGATGGCCAGTCAAACAGCACCCTCTTCTCATACTATATCAATTGTTGTTCCCTTTTCTAGGTCTGTTTCTTGTGTACTAGTCCTGATGAGTGCAAGACAAATGGCTGTTTTTTTGTCTTTTTTCAGAATATGTTAAGGC
Organism: Ginglymostoma cirratum; assembly: GCA_024137785.1. Lineage (NCBI taxonomy): Eukaryota > Metazoa > Chordata > Chondrichthyes > Orectolobiformes > Ginglymostomatidae > Ginglymostoma > Ginglymostoma cirratum. The sequence goes on along the minus strand of JAHRHZ010000030.1, from coordinate 5,361,806 downwards.
TTGAGCTGACAAGTGGCAAGTAACATTTATGTCTCACAAATGCCAGGAAATGACCATCTCCAATAAGAGACAATCTTAGCACTTCCCCATAACATTTAGTGGCATTGCTACATTTTACTGTTAGATCATTTTAGCTTGCTACATTTAGTACTAAACATTGGGGGATCAGGGGCTTGTTGTGAGGATTTCAAAAGGTCAATCAAAACAGTTCAAGGGTTACTGAACAGTTCAGTCAATTAAATGGAGGCAAACGAGTAGGTTGCTATGCTCCAGCTACTAGGAGGCCATCAGGACTCAAAGCGGGGTGGAGCCAGGAAGTATAGATATATGTTGGGTTTAGGGATCAAAAGAAGCCATCTGCCATTAATAGTTCAGTACATCTCAAAGTGTTTGTGAAGAAAGTCTACAAACAGTTTATTTTTACACGCGACTGAGCAAAATTAGAACTCAGAGAAATGCAGGGGTGGTACCAACCTAATGAAGCCAGCTGTCTATGAAAAGCTGAAATTGTGTTTCTGAATAGGTAAGGGCTGCAGTTTCCAGAATCCTGGGGAGCACAATTCCAACTGGGGAAGTTAATGACCAGAACATGGACATTTATTGACACAATCCCTGACACAGCAGCTTTTGAGAGTTATGGGGCAAGGTCTTCAATAGCGAATAATTGGAATCCTTTGTATAGCTTAATGATATTTGAAAATCTACAGTGCCACTAACATTTGGATGGGGGTGGGGAAAGATTGCTGAAGTGTCCATGGGATCTGTCTTGACTGTATTTGCTATTTGATGTGCTCTCTGGAGTTTTAGCAGAAATGTTTGAGTCGTAGTTAAAAGCAATGGTGATAATAGAGGTAATACTGTAACACCTGGGAGTGAAGGAGAGTCTAATCCAAGTGGAACACAGTTTGAGTTGGGTAGAATGCTATTGCTGATGAAACAGCTTGAAATAGAAAAAGAAAAGGAAACAAGAAACTTGAGGTTGAAAGAGAAAAATGATTGTTTGAACTTGAACTCTAAAGAAAGAAGCTAACCATGGGGGGAAAGGATAAGGAGGGAGAAAGAGAATTTCAAAGAGCGGAAGAAATCAGAAAGTCTGAACTGTCTAAATAAAAACTTACTTTATGTAGTTTAAATGAAGCTAGTCCAGTTAATATAAATAATAGTATAAGAGAATAAAAGTAATGTGAGCATGTTTGTTGCCATAAGGCATGGGATGTAAATACATACTGTTGAAAGTGGAATAGTAAACCGGTGAGAGTATTAGGAAAACTTAAGAAGTCCTCAGAAAACACAGTACTGTTAAAGGAAATGGGTACTATAATACTAAAAGTGGTCAACATGAAATGTATTCCCTCAGAGGCTATTAGAATGGGGCTGTAGCTCAGGATAGTCATGGAGATTCTTCTGAACATTGCTACAAGGAAACACTTGCTGGGGCAATAGAGGTTTTGTCTCTAAGGAAGACGATTTCCCTTACTCATTCAACAACACAAACGAATCCATATTTTGAGAACTAGTGAGGCGGTGCAGTCATTAATGGTGACTACTGATAAGATGAATATATCAGATAGTTTGATGAGGAAAGTATTAAGGAGTCTTTATGGTACTTATAGATCTGTTCCCTTCTACAAAGTTAATATATGAAGTGACTTCGTTGATGGAATTGTTACAATCCGAATTGTTCCTCGTTAACCATTGAAGGGGTGGATTTTGTCAGAGATAATGATTTGGTAGGTTTAAAATTCTTGAAATCCCAAAGAGTTTTAAAGAAGTCAATTGAAGTGTGCAAAATAGTAATATTGCAGGAGGAACACCTTGGGTTGTTCCCTGGTTCAGTCCAAGCTCCTAAGGCTTAACAGGACAAAGGAGAAATTCGACTAACTCAGGACCAAGAGAAGTTACTATTAGAAATGCAAGGATGTCATTGAAAGTGGAAGGTCCAGCCACCTCTGAAATATCCTGAGAGGAGGCTTTTGAGAGGTATGTGTGTGATTCTTCATTTGGCTGGGCTCTAGGAGTGCCTGGAGTGAGTGCCAGGTTCCTTGTTCCTCTGCCATCATGATTTTAGTCCTCAGGATCAATAGCTGAAATAAAGGAGTGCAGGTCTGTCCGCATGTCCAGCAGGCAACAGGCAGTACCTGGCTCCCCACGGCAGGTGCCAACTTGTCCATGGAGGCAGCTATATAACTGTATCCTTGAGGCAGCAGGCTGCCTATAATGTGGCTGCACTCCTGCAGACTCCGGGCAGGAGGGCCATTGCATCCTATATACCAGCCTGTTGCTCCAGTTACTCCATAGCATATCCATACCGCTAATTGCTAGTATCACAGGGTCTTCTGATGCCTGGAGCTCAGTAGGTGTCTGGTCTTTGCAGTTCTCCGAGTGCCAGCAACCTGGAGCATTTCTTCCTTGGCTGGTTGCAGACCTGTCACAGTGAGCTGCTCACCAGCTTTTCCTTGTTAACATTCTAAACTTTACGCTCCCAGAAAAGTGTCAGTATCTGAGCTGACAGAGGATCAGAAGGCGGCTTTGCTAATCTTCCCTCTGAGGTCTCAGAACACTTTTCTTCAGAAGTCAAGATGCCTTCTGGTGGGGCACCGTTTCTCCACAGAGGCTGTGATCATGCCATTGGCACCTGCTAGACACAAAGGAAAGTATCGTAGCCAGTGGTTAGAAGTCTTACGCAATGAATGAGACTGAGATCAAAGTTAATATGACAGTTCCTGAGGAATGATGAATGGGAATCCTTTTCAGCTTTTTCTACTGTTATGGGCTGCTTTTGTTTGTAATTTGAGAGTGGGAGGGGCTGAGTGATATGCAGGTAGGTGACACAACCGTTTGTTCTGGTGCTGGTGGTCAAAAGGTGATGAGGTTATCTGAGCAAGTGAGTAGGTAATATTGAGGCCTTGCAGGATTAGTGACATGGGAGGATGTAGGGGCAAATGAGAGTGATTGAGGAAAGATGTTGCAGTCAATAATGACAGTGGCAGAGCAGTGAGCCTTGTTGGGAAGTAGCAGACAGAAAAATGTGGCAGTTACTCTAGAGGAGCATAGGTTATTGACTTTCTTAGGGCACAACTGGCCATTCTTCTGAACTGTAGATATGGCACTAACTTGGGTGGTGACCTCAGACCATGCTGCCAGGGTTTGGTGGTATGACATCTTCTGCCAGTCCCCCTCTGGATCACCCATCCACCAGACCCTCCAGGAGAATAGCAGTGCCATTTTCTCCTTCTCAGTTTTGCTGAAAAAAAGTGTTCTTCAAACAAGCAGGGCCATTTTGGAATGTCAGTTCTTGTTTGAGCACACAGCAACCTTTTAATAATGGTGTAGGCACCAGGGATGCCAGTCTTTTGCAGGATATCTGGTGAATGGCAAGATTGTCCAGGAACTGCACGGAGGACTGGGCAGGAGGGGTAGCTAGTAATTGAGGCAAATTTGATAAGATGCAGTGAGAAGTCTCACTTGGCCTTGTGGAGAGAAACCCTCTGTGAAACTTGACAAATGTGATGCTTACACAAAAAATACATAAGGTTTGCTGAAAGAGTCTTCAGAGATACAGACGGGTGAAGGTAATGGGCAAAAATTTGGCAGATGGAATATTAATGTGAGAAAATGTGAAGTTATGCATTTTGGCAAGGAAGAAAAGGAGTTGAATATTATTTAAATGCAGAAAGTGTGCAGAAAACTGCAGCACATTTTGGAGTCCTTGGGCATAAATTACTAAAATCTAGTATAGAAGTTCAGTAGATAATAGGGAAAGCAAATGAATGTTGGTCTTTATGCCACAAAGGAAATGGAATATGAAAATAGGGAGGCCTTGCTAAAATTATTCAAGGCACTAGTCAGACCACAGCTAGAATACTGTGAATAATTTTCATCCTCTTATCTAAAGAATGATACCTCGGCAGAGGAGGCAGTCAAGAGAAGGTTCACACAGCATACCCCAGGTATGGAGAGATTTTCTTGTAAGGAGAGGTTGAGTAGGTTAGGCCTGTATTGAAGCATCTAAGGTTCCTAAGGCTTTACAGGATAAATGCTGAGAGGTTGTCTCCCCTTCTGGGAGAGTATAGGACCAGAGGGCATAATCTCAGAGTAAAGTGTTGAATAAGACTAATGCTCAAAAAAATCATGGCAGTATCAGCTTGGTGAAGCCAGTTGTCTGTGATAAACTGAATTCTGCCTGTCAGTTGATACTGGAGTTAAATTTCCAGAACCCAGGGGAGCTCATTCCCAATTGGGAGAGTGAATTACCAGAACACGAGCAGCCAATGATACAAATATATGATAGAACGGCTTTTAAAGGAACTCGGACTCAAGGTCTTCAACGGTGAAGAACTGAAATTCCTTGTAAGATTTAATGAGATCTAATAACTCACATTATTACTATTGTCTGGAAAGGGATGCTAAGGCATACATGGGATCTGTCCTGATCATTGTTGCTATTTGATGTGCTCTATGAAGTGTTTAAATACATAGGTGCATTGATTCATACAGCGCAGAAAAGGCCCTTTGGCCCATTGAGTCTGCACTGACATAACCATAACTAAGCACACTATCCCAATTTCCTGCACTTATCCCATATCTTTGACTGTTATGATGTTTGAAGTACTCACCAAATTTTTAAAGGATGTAAGGTTTGCAGCCTCCACTACCTTCACAGGCAGTGCATTCCAGATTCCAACCACCCACTGAGTGAAATTTTTTTTTTTCCCAAATCCCCTCTGAATCTCCTGCCCCTCACCCTAAAACTATGCCACTCGTGACTTACACCTCAACCAACGGGAACAGCTGTTCTGTATTCACCCTGTCCATATCCTTGTAGCTTATACATCTCATTCATGTCTGCCCTCATTCTTCTCTGCTCTAAAGAAAACAATCCAAACCCATCTAGTCTCACCTTGTAGCTCAATTTCTCAATACCATACAACATCCTGGTGAACCTCCTCTGTGCCCCCTCTGGTGCTATCACATCCTTCCAGTAGTAAAGTGACCAGAACTGCACACAGTACTCCATTTGTGGTCTTATCAATGCTATGTACTACTCCAACATTACCTCCTTGCTCTTATATTCTACGCCACTTCTGATGAAAACAAATGTCACATATGCCTTCCTATTCACATGCTCTCCTGACTTCAGGGACCCATGAACAATTACCCCAAGGTCCCTCTAAACTACCCAGTGTCCTGCCATTCACTAAATACTTCCTCATCTTGTTTCTTCTTTCAAAGTATATCACCTCCCACTTATCTGTGTTAAATACCATCTGCTACTGGTCTGCCCACCTGACCAACCATCTATATCTTCCTGTAACCTACAACCATCTTCTTCGCTATGAACCACTCTACCAATCTTGGTGCCATCTGAAAATTTGCTGAATTTTACCTCACATTTTCATCTATATCATTTATGCAAACAACAAACAATAAAGGTTGGAGTACTGATCCTTGCAATACACAGCTAGACATCAGTGTACCACTACCCTTTCTGTTCTATTAATAAGCCAGTTTGCCTCAACTTCATGTGCTTTATCCTTCTCAGTCTCCCATGTGAGCAGCAAAGGATCTCCTGTACCAAGAATAAGGGCAGCAACCAATCCAAAGGTAATTGTATCCAGCCATTTGGATTCAGAATCCACTGCAGGAAGAGAACCTGGAAGGTCTTAAAAAAACAGTTGATCACACACTGTTAGCATAGAGGTATAAATGATCAATGTGATAGAATCTGAACTATTAAATGTGTGGGGTTTTTTTTACAGACAATAGAAAAATGCAGTAACAGAAATTTGCATATTACAAACCTTGGAACAGGAAAGATGTTCCTTCAGAAGCCTATGAGACTAAATCGCTTCAAGGACTTGAGAGTTGAACTTGAGCACCCACTTAGCCCAAAGACCACATAGCTGTTGGTAGCAAAATTGCTAAAGTATTGAAAACAGACATTAGTAAAAATCCAAACCCACCAAATAACATAAATGGGATTTTACAAAGTGGACAAAGATAGGAGACACCAAGTTTTCTGGACAAATATTCTCCAAGTGCAGACACCAACTCCATAAGACACTTAATTATAACTTGTCTCATCCAAAGACGATAATGAGAAACTTCAATTTCAAACAGCAAATTGCTGTTGAGGACAATGCCAACTGTAGCTGTTTTAAGATTCACGTATGGATGCCTGATTGAATGTGTGTCCAGTTCTTTTCCATTCTTCTGATGGGAAGAATTTTAATAAAGTGCTTGCAAGTCTTTTTGCCTGGTGGGCAGGTTATAAGACCAATGTTTCATGTCAAAAATCATACTTGTTACATAGAAGGCTGAACAAAGGCATTTTTCAAGTTGGCAAAATAGCAGCTTCTAAAATGGCTGAAAACTTGCATTGCTGTATCCTGAAAGGAAATTGTCAGGTTCTCTCTTGCACTAATATGATGCAAACGTTACTGGCCACTTATTAGCTCAGGCCCAGATGTTGTCCAGGTCTTGCTGCATTTGGACATAGACTGCTTCAAAATCTGGAGTCATAAATGGTGCTCAACATCATGCAATCATCAGCGAACATCCCCTTTGGTCTTATAACGAAAGGTCATTGATGAAGCAGGTGAAGATGGTTGGGCCTAGGACCCTACCCTGAGGAACTCCTGTCTAGGAGTTGAGATGACTGACCTCCAACAAAGAACAATCTTCTGTTGTGTCAGGTATGATTCCAACCATCAGGGAATTTTCCCCCGAATCTCACTGATTTCAATTTTGGTAGGGTTCCTTGACGCCACACTAACTCAAATACTACCTTGATATGAAGGGCAGTTACTTTCACCTCAGCTTTGGAATTCAACTCTTTTGTCCATGTTTGGATCAAAGCCATAATGAAGTCAGGAATTGAATGGCCCAGGAAGAACCTGAACTGAACAGCATTGAGCAGGTATTACTGAGCAAGTAATATTATATGGCACTGTCGATGACACGTTCCATCATTTTGCTCACAATCGAGAGTAGATCTACAAACTGTTTGCATTTTGCACAATTATTGTGATAAGCTTAAATTTCCAGGTAAAATAAAATATTTATTAATGTGACACATTATTTAAATATTTGTTACTTGTGGTTATAATGGAAACTTCCAGAAAAAATTAAAACTGCTGCTAACCCACTTTCCATAGGACATTTCTGGGTAATTTTCAACATTGTCGGGTAGATGTAAGTCATTAATACCTGTACTGGAACCACTCGTCTAGTAGTGCAGCTAGCTCTGGGGCACAACTCTTCAACGCTATAGCCAGAATGTTGTCAGGTTCTATAGTCTTTGCTTCTCCGGTGCATTCAGCATTTCTTGATATCACAATCAAATTGGTGAAGACTAGCATCTGTGTTGACGAAAACCTCAGGAGGAGGTTGAGGTGAATCATCCTCTCAACACCTCTGGATGATGGCTGCAAATGATGCATTATTGATTTTTCAAATAAAGAAATAGTTACTCTGAAATCAAGTTGGCTAATCCAGCACTAATCAAGATTCTAAGTACTGTTAAATGGAAGTAAAGAAATTTTAAAATCTTATAGATGGAGTCAATGACTGACAGAGAAGCAATAGGTAACTCTTTTCTTTAGATTCCAGCAAACATGCAGATGTGAGTTTCTTGTGAGTGAAGACCACATGAAATGACCTAATATCATTCTTAACATCAACACATACTCATTACTGAATGAGTGTAGAATAGTTTAGTTCAAGTGTGGATTTTGCTAAGAAGCAGCAAGAAAACCTAACTGAACAATCGTTTATCACCCTGAAGCAAAAGCAAGCTAATGACCTTCAATGTTTGTACTCACTGATGTAAACAAGTACAGTACTGTACAAACAATTTTCTAATAACACTTAAGGGGTTCCCTTCTGTCTGACACCGATTGGATTATGTCACTATTCTAGAAGGACTGTCCGACATAGTCAGTTTTTCTCTTAGAACATAGGAACAGAAGTAGGCCATTTAATCCCTCGAGCCTGCGGTACCATTCAACAAGATCCTTGTTGATCTGTTGTGTAAATCTGTATGGCCTTGGGCCCAATCTCCTGATACCCTTGATGAATAAAATTTTGTCTATCTCAGATTTAAATTTAACAACTGAATTAGCATTAACTGCCATTTGAGGAACAGAGTTCTGAACCTCCACTTCTCTTTGCATGTCGAAGTGCTTTCTAACATCTATCCTGAACGATCTGGCCTGAATTCTTAGACTATGCCCCCAGTTCTAGAATCTTCAACCAGTGGGAATAGTTTATCTTCATTTACCTGTTTTTCCCCATTAATACTCACATATTGATTAGATCGCGCCCAACCTTTTAAATTCTAGAGAATAAACGTCTAATTTGTCTAATCTCTTCTCATAACTCCGGAATTTCAGGTATCATCCTTGTAAACTTGTGTTGAACTCCTTCCAGGGACAAAAAATCCTTCCCAAGGTGTGGTGTCCACATCTACTCACAGTACTCTAAGTCAGGTGAAACTAAGGTTTATATAGCTGCAGCATAATGTCTACATTGCTATACTACAGCCCTTTAGATATGAAGGGCAATATTCCATTAGCCTTCTTGATTATTTTCTGCGTCTGTTTTTGGCATTTTAAAGAGCTATGCACCAGAACCCCCAAATCTCGTTGAATATCCACCATATTTAACTTTGTGCCTTCTAAAAAATATCCTGATATATACTTTTTCAATCTGAAATGGATAACTTAACATTTGCTTATATTAAAATCATCTGCTACAGCTTTTCCTATTCACCTAATCTATCAGTATCCTGTTGTAATTTTAAGTTGTTGTCAACACTGTCCATAATACTGCCCAATTTGTGTCATCAGCAAATTTAGATATTTGACTTCTTATGCCATTATCCAAGTCATTAATGAATACTGTGAATAATTGAGGCCCCAACACAGATCCCTGTGGGATACCATAGCTGTGTGCTGCCAATTTGAACGTTTGAGTACTCACCCATTATTCCAACTCTCTGTTTCCTGTCACTCAACCAATTTCCTATCCATGCCACTAATTTGGTCTCAATTCTGTGGGCTTCCACCTTAGCTAACAGTCTCTTCTGGGGGACTTCATCGGTAGCCTCTGGAAGTCCATATAGACAATATTCATTGACTCATCTCTGTCCACCACCTTTGTGGCCTCTTCAAAAAACTCTTGAGGTTTTTCTGGCATGACCTACCCTTCATGATTCCATGCTGACTCTCCCTGAATAACTGAAAGTTTTCAGTTACCCTATCCTGGATTATAGACACCAACAATTTCCCCTCTACAGATGTTAGGCTAACTGATCTATAATTCTCTAGTTTCCCTCTGTCACCTTTCTTAAAGAGCAAATGACATGAACAACTTCCCAATCCAGAGGTACAACTACTGAATCCAGGGAACTCTGAAAGATTATGGTTAGGGCATCAACATCTATGCTGTCCTATCTCCTTTAACACCTGTGAATGGAAACCATCAGGTCCTAGTGATTGGTCTCTCTTCAGTCCCATTAATGTCTCCATTACTGATGATTTACTTAAGCAAATTTTATTTAGACCCCGTCCCTGATCCTCTGTTACTTTCTTTGGGACTTCTGGCAAGCTATCCTCCTTTTCTGTTGTGAACGCTGAAGCAAAATAATCATTCAGCATGTCTGCCATTTCCCCATGGTCACTGACAATATCTCCATTCTTACATTCTCAGCCTTCAGTGGGCCGAGAGTACTCTTAACCAGCCGTTTTCCTTTTATATAACTATAAAATCTCTTCTTATTGTCTTTTACGTTCCTTTTTCTCTTTTCATAATCCTTTTTAATTGTTTTTACAAGCCGCTTTATAACCCTTTGTCAGTCTTTGTACTCGTCCTATTCTGTGGGATTTGCACAGTCCTTTACATTTTTATAAGCTCTTTCTTTCAATTTTATCCTGTCCATTACCTCTACAGTTATCAATGACATTTTTTTAATGTGAGGTGGAGCTTTTCCTTCTCATGGATACAAACTGCTCCTTAATAGTATTAAATGTTTCTTTGATCACCCTCCCCTGTTCATTAAAACCTAAAGAACTGCAGATGCTGTTAATCAGAAACAAAAGCAGAGATTGCTGGAGGTGCTCAGTGGATCTGGCGGCATCTGTGGGGAGAACTCAGAGTTGAAGTTTCTGGTCGGGTGACCCTTCCTCAGAACTGAGTTCCCAGTTCTGTGGAACGGTTGCTTGACCCGAGGCATTGGCTCTGATCTCTCTCCACGGATACTGCCATCCCTGCTGAGCTTTTCCAGCAATTTCTGTTTTTGTTCCTCTATTTATTGGTTGTTTTACCTATTAGCAGAGCTTCCCAGTTTGTTGTGGACGGTGTCTGCCTCATTCCATTAAAATCTGCCTTACTTAAATCCAAAGTTCTTGTATCCAGTCTTTGCTTATCTCTTAGAAATGCTACATGAAACTCAATCATGTTATGATCACTATTTGACAAATGCTCACAAATAACTAGGACATTAATTAAATCAGACTGGTTGCTCATTTTGAGATCCAGAATTGCTTATTCCCTTGTCAAATCCAAGACATATTGCCATAGGAAACTATCCCAGACACACACTATAAATTCAGAAACTTTGCACAGATGCTTGTCTGTCTCTCCCAGTCTATGTTAAGGTTAAAATCCCCCATTAATACTACACTGCCTTTATTACATAGTAGCCTAATTTCAGCATTTACGTAAACTGGAACTTACGAGCTGCTACCAGTTGGTCTATGACGCCTATTGTGATTTTTGTTCCTACATGGTCCCTCATTCCCACCCATAAGGTTTCCACTGTGTTATTTCCCCTCATTACAGCCTCCCTCATTATAGAAGCGATTTGGTTTCTAATCAGTAATGCCATTCCACCTCCTCTGCCGTTTTCTCTATCCCTCCTGTAAATTTTATAATCTAGTACATTGACCATTCTGCAGCCTTGTCTTCCAGAAAAATAATCAATCCCATAAGCCACTATTTTAGAATCTTAACTCTAAAAATAATAATAATCATAATAATATATATACACATAAATCAGATCACTTTCTCCCCCACACTAAATAAGTAATGATTAAATACCATTCACATCTTTTGGTTTTATGTTGTCTCAGTGGTATTTGATATCAATAGAGTGCAAATTGACTGGGAGAAAAAAGCTAGATGATGTATTCCCAATAGCGATATCTTGTTGATTTCACTGTATACCTTGAAAATGGTACATGTAATATTATTTCATCATAAAAGATTAGATGCAGTGAGGGTTTTGTACCACTGTGGAGTCTAGCGCTTGAATGTGGAGTGACGAGGTCTACAGTGACTCCTGCCATTTCCAACATGGTAAGCTCTTGATCTGAGCCATTTAGCATTTGAGTTGTGACATTTAAACACTTAAAAACAGACAGGATTAGACTCTTGGGTCCATTCCACAATGTCTGCAACAATTTGCATTCTTCAATAGATGAAATGCAGACTGATGAAGGTTTTTGGCAATCACTTTGTCATTTAACTAACTGTGAGCTTCCTATTCCAGTGCAGCACGTATTAAATCAACCACTACACAGCCATATATGCTTTCCGTTGTTAATGAAAGTCTCTGTTTTCAGCAGTTCCCTTTGGCAGTCAGGGCCAGAGGTGACCTGATTTGGTTTGGCTCCAGCTTTGCTCATTAGGTCACTTTGGAGCAGTCAAGTTGTATTTCGGTTGATCATCTCACATTGTATAAATGTGCATCAGCATGAGCTCGCTGTCTGCAAAGATGGTGGATTTGGAGATGATGGATGACTTGCAAAGGAATTTAGGTGGGCACTTGAGGAAAATAAACTTACTATAAATTAACGATAAAGGTGAATGAGTAGGAGAATAGAACTGACTGGATTATTCAACAGAAAGCTAGCATTAACTCGATGGGCCATGTGGCCTCCTTATGACTGACTCCATGCTCAACCATCCATTTCCCAGTATTGTGCTCCAACATGTCATGTTATCATTCAAGTCAACCCTAAGCCATCACTGTCTCCTTCTTTACAATCACTGTCATCAGAGTTCCAGTGCAAATCCATTATCCAACCCACATCTTTTTTTTTCCTTCTGTACATCTTCACTGCATTGAAACTGCATACAGACTTTTAAGCAACTCTTGGATAGGCACATGCAGGATAGTAAAATGTAGGGTATGCAGGGTATGTAGGGTATCTTAGTAGGATAATAGGTCAGCAAACATCGTGGGCCAAAGGGTCTGTACTGTGCTGTACTGTTCTATGTCCTATGAAACTAAGAGTCATCAAACTATGTAGATAGGCCTAATGGTGTCTTTCTGTGACAAAATGACTCTGCCACTATTGCCAGCTCTCATTCAATTCCAGAACAAGTCTCCTCAGCAATGCTATTATGTGGCGAGACCATTATATGGAATAACACAAGCGTTTGTTCAGTCAAGGTGTATGTCTCCCATATTGGTTTTGTGGTTTGTCCATGCATACGGTGATATTACTTTCACAACCGCCCATGCTTGATCCCTATCTTCAACTTTTGTTACAAGTGACTAGCCAATTTTTATATTTGTCTACCTTGGGTTAAAAAAAAAGTTGCCTTGGCTCCCTCGATCTTCTTTCGCTTTCTTTGCATCTCAGTGCTTGAAAACGTGGTGGAGTCCGGTTCAGTTGAAGCATTCAAAAGGGAATTAGATGCTTATCTGCAAAGGAAGAATTTGCAAGGTCATGGTGAAAAGGCAGGAGAGTGGCAGGAGTGAAATGCTTATTTGGTGATCTGGGTTCAGACATGATGGCGTGAATGGTCTCCAACGAATTGTAGTCTAAGAAGTTGCTTGGCACCTTGATGTGGCTCAGCTTCTCCCATGCTGCCTGTTGTGCCATGTTGGATCAGGAGATATATCCAACAAAAACAAAATACTGGAAATGTTGAAAATCTAATCTGAGTACAGAAGATGCTGGAACTGCTCAGCAGGTCAGGCAGCTGCTGTGGAGAGAGAAACAGAGTTAGCATTTCAGGCCAATATCTAATTGGTAAAAGTTACAGATTTAAGAGGCTTTACACAAGTGCAAAGGTAAGGAAAATGGGGAGTGGAGGATGAACAAAAGAAAGGGGAAGAAGGGATATGTGATAAACTTAACAAACTAAGTGATATTTCTAGGCATAAAGATATAATAGATTTATCGCCATTAGCTCCAACTACTGTTACAAATGTGCAATATCCATCAACTCAAATAATGGCTGATTTGCCAAATTATTTTGACTGAATCCTGAAACAGGCACCCAAAGAGAAGGTTTTTTACAAAAAAAAGGGTGCTCCCAGAACTTTAAGTGACGGCACAGTGACATGCAGCATTGAGTGATCTGTGATTCACAATCTTGGTGACATTGTTTCTAGTTCCGTGTTAGCTTGTGTTCTTTACTTTCAGCAACCCTTCCCCAAAAAGTTCCCATTCTCTGAATTTGTGCCCAAAGTCTACTCCCAGATTAAAGAGTTTATCTACGCCTGCCTCAAGTTTTCACAGGACTTACATCTGAGGTAAGGAAACAGTCTGAATGGGATATTTGATACTTAAGGAGGTACTGCCATCGCTCATCGCCCTGAAGGAACATAGGAATAGGAGTGGACCATTTAATCTCTTATGCCCTGCCTGTTCTATGATTCAGTGAAATCATGGCTGATGAATGAATGGAGACCCAATACGTTTTCCCCATAATCGGTAATACTTTTTAGGTGACAACATCTATCAATGCCAGATTTAAGTTTAATGATTGTTCTAGCATCAACTGATATTTCCAGAATAGAACGTCAAATTACTTCTAATTTGGGAATTAGAAGTGTCTGTGGGAAAGTGTCTCCTAACTTATCTTTTGAAAACCTTGTCTCAAACTTTTAGGTTATGTCCAACATTTCAAGATTCCATAAATCAACGGGAGCAGCTTTTTTTAACTATTCTCCTATGAAAAAGCCTTGAGGCATTTTATTATGTTCAAGACACTTTATAAAAGGAAATTCATTTTGCTGCATGGAATTATTCTGACACTGAAGAGACAATAATGTATCACAACTCAAAAAATGTCTTGTTATCGAATGCAGGTCTGTTACCTGTGGCTGCGTTTCATTTTATCTCATTTGCAGTTCCTAAATTTTCCCACTTGGGCGACACATCCACAAGCATCCACTCCCTCTGCCACCAACGCTTAGAAGCAGCAGTGTGTAGATATAGGGGAAACGTCAGAGGTAGGTTCTTTACTCAGAGAATGGCAAGGGCGTGGAATGCATTGCCGGAGAGGGGCATTTGAGTGGCTATTAGATAGGGATATGGATGATAGTATAAGATACAGGTGTAGGTTAGATAGGTTTAGGGTAAAAGTTCGGCACAACATCGTGGGCTGAAGGGCCTGTACTGTTCTCTGTTCTCTGTTCTATGTTCTATAACAGAAGGACCACTCGCCAAAGGACCCATCAGCAGCATTATAACAGAAGGAACTGCTAAGGGCTTAAGTACTTTCTACTTTCTTTGGCCTCTCCACATGTTCCATACAATATTCCTTACAGTAGATTTGTAAAGTTAAACTTCCCATTTTCCTTTATTACATTTGCTTTACTCTATCATAGGATTATAGAAGTTTACTGCCTGAAGAAGGACAATTGGGACTTTGTCTACACTGACATTTTGCTGGACAAATCCAAAACTTTATTCCAAAATCTTTGTCATTCCCTATAATCCTATATTTTCTTCTGATTCAAATATTACTCTCCTTTTCTGTAAAAGATGCAATGATCTCTGCCTTAACAATTCTCTATGACAAAGTATTACACATACACTGGTGAAAAAATTACACCTAATTTTTTCATTGTAGATTCCTTGATTAGAGGAAATATTTTCACCATCAAAACACTTCCTAATTGTACAAAACTTTATCAAATGTTCCAGTGAAAATAAAATCATGTATATATATATTTTGTAACTATTCCAAATTCTATTGAAAGTTCTGATTCCAATTTACAGGTTTTATTTGTGGAATACTGAACAAAGTGAATGTGGTTCAAGGTGAAATGTCATTGTCATAAGTCATTAAAAACCACAAAAGGAAGTCACAAGGCCCAACAAGTCCCTGCCAGCTCTATTTAGGACAATAAAATCTGTCCCACTGCCCCATTTTACATGCCACAACAACTTGCTGTCCGTGTGTAACCCTGTTTAGTTCCCTCAAATGCCAAACCAACTTTCTTTTGAAACCATTAAAAGGCTTTGCTTCCGCTAGTCTCACAGATAGAGAAGCCCAAGCCATTGCAACTGTGTGTGAAAAGTTTCTTCCTCACATTCCCCTTGCCTCTCTTACCAGAAATTTTAAATCTATATCCCTTAGTCCTTGTTCCACCAACTAATAGAATAACTTTTTGTTGTCTACCTAATTCAAACCCATCACAACTCTGGAAACATTCTGGCAAATCTGCTCTGTACTCTCTCAAAGACTTTCACATCCTCCATAATGTGTGGCAACCAGAACTAGGTATAGTACTGACTTGGGACCAAATCAGAGCTTTATAAAGCTTCAGCTAACTTCCCTAGTTTTGTGTTCAAAGCTATTTATGAAGCCCAAGATCCCATACATCTCGCTAACTGATCGCTCTTCTGTCCTGCCACATTCATGTGCACATGAACCTGTAGGTCCCAGCACACTTCTAATTGCATCATGAGGTTATATTTCACCAGGAATGCGCTGCTTGACACAGCCAAAAATTGATCCTTAATGGGCTGAGATATTAATCTGGGTATTATTGCCCAAATAATATCAGCACATTGGAATTAAGTCACGTCCACTACGAGTATCACCTGAGTTGAAAGGAAAAACAATCTGCTCAGGGGTAAGTACCAACTGAACTCAACTGATTTTTTTTATTATGAGTGCAGAGTGGAGTTATTGCAGGTTTAGTGAGGAAATGGTGCGCTTTCAAATCTTAACCTATATTTCTAATCAGTGTGTTCAGAGATGCTAATACACATCTCTGGAGCAGGTGAGACTTGAGCCTGGGTCTCTTGGTCCAGAGGTAGGGACACTATCACTGTGCCAAAAGACAGCCCCACTTTCAAATTTTCAAACATCATTTCATTTTTCACAAAATAACATAATGCTTGCTTGCAATTGGTATCCTACTTAAATTCACTGCTTTTAAATTTTGGGCTTGTTTCAGGTTTGGGTGGGGCTCTATGATGGAGAGAGGTGAAACCAGCTAATTAACTGCCCAAGATAACAAGCATGGGGCTGGATGAACACAGCAGGTCAAGCAGCATCATAGGAGCAGGAAAACTTGACGTTTCGGGCCTAAACCCTTCATCAGAAATGGGGGAGGGGAAGAGGGTTCTGAAATAAATAGGGAGAGAGGGGGAGGCGGATAGAGGATGGATAGAGGAGAGGATAGGTGGAGAGGAGGCAGACAAGTCAAAGAGGCGGGGATGGAGCCAGTAAAGGTGAGTGTAGGTAGGGGGGTAGGGAGGAGATAGGTCAGTCCAGGGAGGACGGACAGGTCAAGGGGGCGGGATGATGTTAGTAGATAGGAGATGGGGGTGTGGCTTGAGGTGAGAGGTAAAACAGGTTAGGGAGGTGGAGATGAGCTGGGCTGGTTTTGGGATGCGGTTGAGGGAGGGGAGATTTTGAAGCTTGTGAAATCCACATTGATGCCATTGGGCTGCAGGGTTCCCAGGCTGAATATGATTTGCTGTTCCTGCAGCCTTCGGGTGGCATCACTGTGGCATTGCAGGAGGCCAAGGATGGACATGTCATCTGAGGAATGGGAGGGGGAGTTGAAATGGTTCGCGACTGGGAGGTGCAGTTGTTTGTTGCGAACTGAGCGCAGGTGTTCTGCAAAGCGGTCCCCAAGCCTCCACTTGGTTTCCCCGATGTAGAGGAAGCCACAACAGGTACAGCGGATGCAGTATACCACATTGGCAGATGTGCAGGTGAACCTCTGCCTGATGTGGAATGTCTTCTTGGGGCCTGGGATTGGGGTGAGGGAGGAGGTGTGGGGGCAGGTGTAGCACTTCCTGCGGTTACAAGGAAAAGTGCCGGGTGTGGTGGGGCTGGAGGGGAGTGTGGCGCGGACAAGGGAGTCGCGGAGGGAGTGGTCCCTCCGGAAGGCAGATAAGGGCATCCCAAAACCAGCCCAGCTCATCTCCACCTCCCTAACCTGTTTTTCCTCTCACCCCAAGCCACACCCCCATCTCCTATCTACTAACATCATCCCGCCCCCTTGACCTGTCCGTCCTCCCTGGACTGACCTATCTCCTCCCTACCCCCCTACCTACACTCACCTTTACTGGCTCCATCCCCGCCTCTTTGACTTGTCTGCCTCCTCTCCACCTATCCTCTCCTCTATCCATCCTCTATCCGCCTCCCCCTCTCTCCCTATTTATTTCAGAACCCTCTTCCCCTCCCGCATTTCTGA
>JAHRHZ010000030.1:5311531-5344245 GCA_024137785.1 Ginglymostoma cirratum | reverse complement strand
TCCTCCCTACCCCCCTACCTACACTCACCTTTACTGGCTCCATCCCCGCCTCTTTGACTTGTCTGCCTCCTCTCCACCTATCCTCTCCTCTATCCATCCTCTATCCGCCTCCCCCTCTCTCCCTATTTATTTCAGAACCCTCTTCCCCTCCCCCATTTCTGATGAAGGGTTTAGGCCCGAAACGTCAAGTTTTCCTGCTCCTATGATGCTGCTTGGCCTGCTGTGTTCATCCAGCCCCATGCTTGTTATCTCGGATTCTCCAGCATCTGCAGTACCTTTTATCTCTGATACAATTAACTGCCCAAAACCAGTTCTGTAATTTCCTGGAATTACCAGAATTCTGTACCAGATATTAGGCTCATCTGAATCTCTAGTATAAATAATAGAGGGCTAATGCAGTGAGATACAGCAGAATTACTGAATTTGGTGAGTAAGGAAATTCAGTGATGAGTAGAGGGAAGCCTCTTTCCTTTTTCTTTTCTGTTTCCTTTTCCTTGCCAAGATGAAATGCTGTGGGAGAGTTGAGTTTAAAAAAAATCAAAGAGTAACATCACAGGATAACTGTAAATCCATTAATCAATAATCCTCAGTTTAAAAGTAACAGTACCAAAGTTATGCAGCGCAGCTGGGCCATATGGAATGCCCATCGGTGACAAATGGGGAATTATGGACATTTAACATAACCTGGATGAACTTGTGCACTGGATGGGATACCAGCTACAGAAACTTGAGATTTCAGTTTTGGAACACTAGAAATTGCTGGAGTTACTGTGGTGAATTTACAAGACTGAAAGTTTAGTGAACAGAATTTTTTTGTAATTCATTCACAAGATGAGGGTGTCACTGTCTAGGCCAGAATTTATTGCCCATCGCTAATTACCCAGAGGGCAGTTAAGAGTCATTCACATTGTTAGAGGTCTGGAATCACGTGTAAAGAGAGAATGGCAGTTTCCTTCCATAAAGGACATTCGTGAACCTGAAGGGTTTTTTCAACAATTGACAATAGATTCATGATCATTTGACTCTTCATTCCAGATTTTTATTGAATTCAAATTCCACCATCTGCCATAGCAAAATTTCAACCCAGATCTTCAGAATATTACCTGGGTCTCTGGATTAATAGTCCAGCAACAATACCACTAGGCTGTTGCCTCTCCTATGCTCAGAGTCATGGTCAAACAGCAGGTTAGGGGTATGCAGGCAGATAATAAATAGATGATTGTCAGACAATCCAAAAGAACTAGGCAGGTACCAAAGAAGTCCCCAGAGGTCTGGCTCAAGAACTGGCCTTTCTATTTGGATAATGGTGAAGATCATGGCTCCTCTGAAGGGTGAGAAGTAAATAAATGGGCAAGTTGTGCAAGAGGGAAGGAAAAAGAGAAGAACAGCAGTAGTAATAGGGGATTCACTGTTTAGGGGAACTGGCAGGAGTTTCTGCGCCTGCAGATATCACTCGAGAATGGTATATTGACTCCTTACAGAGCTATTTCAGAACATTCTTCTAGGGTAGAGTGATCAGCCAGAGGTCCATGGTGGTAACATTGATATAGTTAGGAAGGGGGACATAGTCCTGCTAACAGAATTTAGGGAGCTAGGGAGAAAATTGGCAAGCAGGACCTCAAAATTATTAGTCTCTTAATTACTGCCAGTACCACATACAAATGACTACAGAAACAGTTGGCTATGACCAGATGAATGCATGGCCTGGAAAAATGATGCAGGTAAGAGGGCTTCAAATTCCTGGTACATCGGGATTGGCTCTGAGGAAGATGGTTCTAGGACAAGCTGATTGCGTCACACCTAAACAAAGCCAGGACAAATTTCATTCGCAGTTTTTGCTGCTGCCACTGGGAAGATTTTAAACTAATTCTGATGTGGTGTGCAAACTAGGAGAGAATATTAGACAGCCACAGACCACAAGATATAGGAACATAATGAGACCATTCAGCCAATCGAGTGTACTCTGCCATTCAATGTTGGCTGATATGCTTCTCAACCCTATTCTCCTGCCTTCTTCCCATAACCCTTGATCCCCTTACTGAAGTATACAAAATACTGGGAGACAGATAACACTGAAATAGAGAATAGTAAATTAATAGGTTGAATTGAAGTAAGGGAGAAATTAAAACATGCTAAGTCAGGGTTACGTTGCATGTATATGAATACATGCAGTAAATAAGGTTGGTTGTAGGCTTAGAGATAATAGGTACTGCAGATGCTGGAGAATCCGAGATAACAAGGTGTGGAGCTGGATGAACATAGCAGGCCAAGCAGCATCACAGGAGCAGGAATGCTTGACGTTTCAGGCCTAGACCATTTCTGATGAAGGGTCTAGGCCCGAAACATCAAGCTTTCCTGCTCCTATGATGCTGCTTGGCCTGCCGTGTTCATCCAGCTCCACACCTGGTTGTAGGCTTAGATTGTCATGTGCTAACAGAGCTAACAGAGATTTGGTTCAAGAAGAAGCTTGTTTGGGCGCTAGATATTTATTCCCTTTTCAGGAAAGATAGAAAAAGGTAGAAAATAAGGAGGAGTGGAGCATTGGTCAAGGGACAGCATTACAGTGCTGCAGAATGAGGATGCTTCAGAGGGATCAAGAACAGAATCAATTTAGCTAGAGGTAAACAACATGAAAGGTGCAATTACACTGCTCAATGTGGTCTACAGACTACAAGCCATGAAGGCGAACAAATCTACAAGGAGGTTAGACAGGTGCAAGCAAAAGATCCACTCGGAAATAGGACCATAAATTCTACCATGTTAAGATTCCAATTGAGAAGAAGGTTGTTGGGTCAGAAACAGCTGTGCTATGTTTAAATAAGGTTAGTTACAAAGGAATTAAGGCAGACCTGGCTGGAGTGGACTGGGAAAGGAGTTTAGCAGCAAAAACAATTGAAGATCAATAGCAGGTGTTTAAGAGTTCATGGTCACAGCAAAGACATATTACAGTGAGAAAGAACAATTCTAGGAAGGAGATACGCCGATCATGGTTAACCAGAGAAGTTTGCGATAACATCAACTTGAAAGAAAAAACAAAATGTAGCAAAGATTAGTGGTATGCCAGAGGATTGGGAAAGACTTTTTTAAAAGCCAATAAAAACAATCAAAAATATAACAAACAGGGAGACAGTAATACTACAAGTTGCTGCTAACTCCTTCCCAGCCTACACTAGCCAAGTTTGACCTCATTCCTTTGTAATTATCCTTATTTAAGCTTAGCACAGTTGTTTTCAACCCCACTCACACTCTCTCAAACTGAATCTTAAATTCTACCATGTTATTGTCATTGCTTCCAAGGGGATCTTTTGCTCTGACATGCTTGCTTGAACCTCTTTAATTTCCTTGTAGATTTCTTCTGTAATATATATTTCCAGTGGTTGGTGGTCTGTAGACCACACTGGGCAATGTAGTATCAAAATGAACAGCAAGAGCTTCTTTAAATAAACAAAAAGGAAGAGAGAAGCCAAAATGAAGAAAGCCCCCATAGAGAACAAGGCTGGGAAAATAACAATGGGGAATCAGGAAATGACAAAGGTTTGAAGAAATACTTTGCATCAGTCTTCTATGATGAAAATATCAATAGCTTGTCAAAATTACGAAATATTCAAGTGGGAAAATGGAGTCATACGGCATCCAATCCTGTCCACTAGTCATAACCTCTCGCCAATGTCTTCAGTTTGGAACCCCTTGGATAACCCTGATAGAATTCAGCCAAAATCTGGCAGCAACCTTTGCTTCAGACAACCACTCTTGCTCCCCATAATAATATGCCATCCTCTACTGTGATCTGGTGTCCCCTGGTTCAAAATTGTTTTGGTTCTGATTGTGATGGCCCTTTGGTTTCTGCCTTCACCACTAGCTGTTTCAGTTTTGCCAGCACCAGGTCCTTCTGCATCCAAAGTCTGATACTGTCAGCTGTGACTGGAAGTGTGTCCAAAAAATTTAAAGCCATGATGGACTGTTCCAGTGGCAGTACCACAGATGGCGTACCTGCCAGCGGGAAGCAGCTCAAAGTATCCACATTTGCTACTTGGAATATGGTACAGTGTTCCAACTTGTAATGATATGCACTTAGCATTAAGCCGAATTCAAAGGTTGTCTCTAATACCATCTGCGGCACTGCCTTGTCGTCTTTGGGGGTTGTAGTCTATTATTATTACAAATTTACATCTGTAAAGGTATTGGTGGAACTTACTGACACCAACTATGACCACCAAACCTTCCTTCTCTATCTGGGCATATAGCCAAAGTCCTGGATGCACACACTATTGGGCATTCTCTCCAATGGGTCACCTATCAGATAATACCACCCCAATGTCATATAGTATGTCGTGGCATGTCAATACCAGATTTCGCTTGGGATCATAGTGTGGATCATAGGAAAACCTTAGAGGATGATGGATAAAAGGTACTGCAGATGCTGGAGAATCCGAGATAACAAGCATGGGGCTGGATGAACACAGCAGGTCAAGCAGCATCATAGGAGCAGGAAAACTTGACGTTTCGGGCCTAAACCCTTCATCAGAAAATTGATTTTCTGATGAAGGGTTTAGGCCCGAAACGTCAAGTTTTCCTGCTCCTATGATGCTGCTTGACCTGCTGTGTTCATCCAGCCCCATGCTTGTTACCTTAGAGGATGATAGCTGTTTCTTTAATTCCCTGAAACCTATGGCTTGGCTAAGTGACCATTTCCAAGGTTGATCCTTTAACAGTTGATGCATAGGTGCCAGGATGGAGGCCTGTTTGTAATAATTCACCAGTCCAAGGTGAGAACTAAGCTCCAGTTCAGACATGTGAGCCGGGGCACTTTTGCTTGCCCTCACTTTATTTCCCTACGGGTGTAACCCAGTCTTACTGATTCCGTAGCCCAAGTAGGTCACTTGGGTTGCCTGGTACACGTAATTTTCCCTTTTAAGGCATGCGCCCACATGGGAGAAACTAAGGACTATGTCCAAGTTCTCTAAGTGCTCCCGTTATTAGCACATCATCTAGATAAATGACGGTCTGGGGTAGACATTGTAAAATGTTCTCCATTGCCTGCTGAAAAACTGCATAGGCTGACAATACCCCAAATGGCAGTTTCTTATATTGGTACAAACCCTTATTGGTATTAGTTGTAGCAAGTACACATGACTCATGTCCAGCTTCATGAAGGACAGCCCCCCCGCCAGCTTTGCAGATAAATCCTCTGTGCAAGGGACTGGGTATTTATCCAGCTGTGAAAAGCAGCTTACCATTGTTTCAAATCCCCACAAAGGCGAAGCGACCCATTGGGATTTACAATCAGTATGACGAGTGCTACCTGTTTTGCAAACTGGACTGGTTTGATGATTCCTTCACTTCCCAGCTTTCTGATTTCTGCCTATGAGGCAAATGCAACTCAATGGGCCTTGCAGAATCATGGAATTGCTTCGTGGTCAACAAACAAGGTGGCCTTGGCTCCTTTGACAATCCCCAGATCTTCCTGAAAAATTTCCAGGTATTTAATTAGGACTTCACACAGGCAGTCATTTTGTAATCAAAAAATGTTGAGCCAATCTAGGTGAATCTTTCTCAACCAATTTTCCCCCATCAAGCTTAGGCCCAAGCAGTTTACGACAATCAGTGGCAACTGGGCCAGCTGCTTCACAAAAGAGAACAGAACTGAAGTTGTACCCTTAATCTGTAAAGGTTCCCAGTATAGTTTCTCAGTCTAGCTAAGGACTTGCGCAAACTTAAGGGTTGGAGTCCAGAGTGAATTTTGTTGAAGGTCTAGGCCCGAAACGTCAAGCTTTCCTGCTCCCATGATGCTGCTTGGCCTGCTGTGTTCATCTAGCCCCACAACTTGTTGTCTTGAATTTTGTTGAAGACAGGTTCTAAAATCACTGAAATTACGGCATCAGTATTGATCTCCATTAGAGCCAAGTGACCATTAAACCAGATGTTTATTTTGATTGGAGATAAAAGGTACTGCAGATGCTGGAGAATCCGAGATAACAAGGCGTGGGGCTGGATGAACACAGCAGGCCAAGCAGCATCATACGAGCAGGAAAACTTGACGTTTCGGGCCTAGACCCTTCATCAGAAATGGGGGAGGGGAAGAGGGTTCTGAAATAAATAGGGAGAGAGGGGGAGACGGATAGAGGATGGATAGAGGAGAGGATAGGTGGAGAGGAGGCAGACAAGTCGAAGAGGCGGGATGGAGCCAGTAAAGGTGAGTGTAGGAGGGAGGGTAGGGAGGAGATAGGTCAGTCCAGGGAGGACGGACAGGTCAAGGGGGCGGGATGATGTTAGTAGCTAGGAGATGGGGGTGGGGCTTGAGGTGGGAGGAGGGGATAGGTGAGAGGAAAAACAGGTTAGGGAGGTGGAGATGAGCTGGGCTGGTTTTGGGATGCGGTTTCTGATGAAGGGTCTAGACCCGAAACGTCAAGTTTTCCTGCTCCTATGATGCTGCTTGGCCTGCTGTGTTCATCCAGCCCCACGCCTTGTTATCTCGTTTATTTTGATTGGTTCTGATTTGGATGTTACTAAGCAATTTAACTGTTTGAAATCAGATGTAGGTGGACTTTCTGGGTGTATACTCTCCTGGATGCCGGCCTATGAGTTCTCTTACTCAATTTAGGTCTAGTGAAACTCTTTTGACGTCTTTCAATTCTGCAAACTGGCAGCAAATACTATGGCTGCCAATCCGGATCCTGAAGAAAATTTAACTATTCGGTTGAGGTTTGGTTTTTTTTGTTTGGGTTTTTGCTGTGGGCTGAGCTAGAGCCACGCTGTTTAGGATATGTCCCAAGTGAGGCTATGCAATTTCCTTTTCTCAACCTCAGTTGGACTAGTGAGCGTGTCCACTTCCACTGGAATACCTGCAAGTCATACACTCCACTCGCCACATTTTCCAAAAATAAAGCTAGTTGTAGTGCCTGTTGGGCAGCTAGTGGGCACTTTCACATGGTTACATCATTAATCCCACATATCAGTGTGTCAGCATCTCATTAAGGTTTAGACCAAAGTCACATGCCTCTGCCAGTTGTCTTAATCTAGTCAAAAATTCTGATAAGGATTCCCTGGTTCTTGACTTACCGAATCAAGTAGAAAGCATCTCAGAATTAGAGATGGCTTGGGGTCATAATATTTCATAATTAAATCTGTCAACTCTTGAAAAGCTTTAGTATCTGCTGCCTCAGGGAAAGTCAGGTTGCTGATAATTGAAAAAGCTGCAGGTCCACAAGCTGTAAGGAGAATGACTTGTTGCTTTTCACCTATCCCAACGTCATTTGCCCAGAAAAAAAAACATTCTTTCTATATATTGGGCGCAGTTTTTTGATGGCAGGATCAAATGAATCAAGCTTTCCAAATAATGGCATGATGCCAGAAATGCTTACTCCAACTGAAAGATGACTGTTGCAAGTGTATTTCTTCAGGATTGTACTTTTCTCCCATCACCATTGAAGTAATTCTGCAGAAGCTGGTATCCCGTCACCAATTCACCTTTTTTTAATATATGGAGAATCCTTGACACTGATCCAGCTCCCTCAGAGCCAGCTCTCGGAGCGAACAGAACTTCTGACACTCCTGTTTTTGTATGTCAGCCAGGGCTTCCTGAATTGACTAGATTAACAGCCCAATCAGGGAACTCATATTCTACAAGGTCCATCTGGCTGACCTCATCACAATCACTACACATCCTAGGATACTAAAGGAAGGGTTGGCACAGTGGCTCAGCAGTTAGCACTGCTGCCTCACAGCGCCATGGACCCAGGTTCCATTCCACCTCAGGTGACTGTCTGTGTGGAGTTTGCAAGTTCTCCCTGTGTCTGCATGGGTATCTGCTGGGTGCTCTGGTTTCCTCCCACAATCTAAAAATGTGCAAGTTAGGTGGATTGGCTGTGCCAAATTGCCCATCATGTTCAGGGGTATAGGTGGGTTAGCCAAGGGGAAAGCAGGATTACAGGGATGGGGTGGGGGGAGGGGTCTTGGTGGGATGCTCTTCAGAGGGTCGGTGTGGACTTGTTGGGTTGAATGGCCTGTTCCCACACTGTAGGGATAGTACAGAATAAAGTAGCTGCAGAGATATGTGGCTGCCCTGGTCATCCTTCTATGAAAGACCAGAGGTTTGGTAAACTGTCAATGTAGCACCTTTATTTGAAAAGGGAGACAAAATAAAATGATTAATTTAATGTCTACTCTTGGTAAAGTGTTAGATTTGATAAATGTTCTCAGGATCATTAAAGGCCTGGACAGAGCAGGGAGGGAGAAACTGCTCTCACTCATAAAAGGATCAGAAACAAGAGGATACAGACTTAAAATGATTTGTGTAAGAAGTAAGCGCAATATGAGAAAAAAAAACAACTCTTGCAACAGGTGGCTTGGGACTAGAATGCATTGGTTGGAGTGTTTGGTGAAGGTAGGTTCATTTGAAGTATTCAAAAATATTTAATATTTATTTAACAGAAATGTGCAAGATTATGACGAAAGGGTGGGAGAATGGCACTAATTCAAAATGCTCATATGGAGAGTCAGTGCAAACACAGTGAACTGCACAATTACAATTCTGTAATTTCACAAAACACAAATTCAGCAGAATCATTTCCAATTATCAGTGACTTAGAGGAAATTAGGTAAAGAATGCTGCTGAAAGAGCAAATGGTGGGTGAAAAGATTCTGTTATATGCAGAGGACTGTTTGGACATGAAATATCCCACAGGAAACAGCAGAGGAAACTGAACTGAAAGCAGATTTTATAAAGGAAACAAATAAACATTTGGTCAATTTTTTAAAGATGTATGATGGCACTTAATACAAAATTAAATTTGTTCTTCCACTATTATAAAAGAGACATTAAGACTTATAAAATAGCTAGAAGGGAGATTCATTAGAATGTATTAAGCATTTTCAGATACTTTCTGCTTTGGAGAGCAATGTCAAGTAGGCTTATTTTTAAATCTTAACCACCATCAATGCAAACATATTCTTAACTGGCATTAAAGGTTTATTAAAATTGCTGATCTCTTTATATATTTATTGAAAGTCCCACATTTATAGGTGACTGCGTAAGCGTTCCCACTAACCTTGCCTTCTTTATCCTACATGGGCCCATCATATGAAACTTCACTGCACTTCTCATTTTTGAAAAAACAGCATTAAAGGGCTGGCCAGGAAGTGTGCACAGATGAAATAAAATGAAGTCAAAAAGAAAAGGCCAAAAAATGATAGAAACCTTTGACAGTACAAAAGGATTTGATGGGGTAGACACACAGAAATGGGAGTGATGAAAACTAGAAGCCATAAAAAAAGGTGCTCATTAGAGAATTCAGGATCAACTCTGCCTAGAGGGTGGTGGAACATGAAACTTGCTACCACCAGGAGAGGTTGACACAAATGGTATGGATTCATTTATGATGAATCTATATCTACACGAGTGAGGAAGGAACAGAAGGCTATATTGATAGGCTTAGACGAAATAGGTGAGAAGGGATTCATATGCAGCATGAACGTCAGCATGGACCAGTTGATATAAATGGCTGTTTCCATGCCGTTTTCTATGCAATTCTATGAAGCCTGCATATTAGGTGGTGATAAGACACCAACAGGCTTGGCTATAGAATTTTCTATCTAGAATTTAATTAAATCAAAACATTTAGCTACAATGCATTATAACAGAGGCCCTAGCTGGTAAGGTTGAAACTTCAATTGGTAGGTAAGCAGCAATTAAAGGTTTTAGCTATTGAGGAGGTTACAGAGATAGAGAGGGATAAGACTGTGCAGGGAATTTAAACAGAATGATCAAAATTGGCATTAGGGAACCAGAGCTAATATAGGCCAGCAAAGATTAGTCGTGAGCAACCAGCATCTGGACAGCAAAGGGAAGGGCAAAAGAAATGTCAATGAACTTGAAGATCATGGTAGCTGAAGGACAGGAGAATATCCAGGAGAATGTACTATTGAATCACTGATGCAAAAGCAAAGGAAGAAGCATTTAACAGAACCATAAATTACGTGTACTCAAATGTTTATATACTCTTTACAAACATGAGAGTTGGGAGCAGAAGTAGGCCATTTGGTTCCTTGAGCTGGCTCTGCCATTTAATAAAATCATGGCTGATCTGATTCTAACCTCAACTCCAACCATTCCCAC
The DNA here is from genome assembly GCA_024137785.1 of Ginglymostoma cirratum. Taxonomy (NCBI): domain Eukaryota; kingdom Metazoa; phylum Chordata; class Chondrichthyes; order Orectolobiformes; family Ginglymostomatidae; genus Ginglymostoma; species Ginglymostoma cirratum. Next base: position 5,334,131 of record JAHRHZ010000030.1, on the reverse strand, counting down.
CAATGTCCAATAACCTATAGTGGATACAAGCCTAGACTGTATAACATTCGCTTATAAGACAATTTGCTCATTCCAACTGTTTTCATTTTTTAATGAAGTATTTAATATATAATCTGGCAGCATAATTATGTTCAAAACAGAATAATTTCCTCAGGAGTTGTCCCTGTCTTGCATAGTAATTTTGTCAGGAAATAAGAACTCTCCTCTCCTTAGAGAAAAAGCAAACATAACAAACAGCTACAAAGAATGAGGAGTAACAGTTGTTAATTTTTAACATTCTTCACTATTTAATGTTCCCTTGGTGCACTTAGAGTCAAGGAACTTCGTTTCAAATCTCACCCCATTGGAGCTAGAGGCATTTTTTCATTTGCTACTCTGATCAGATGGGCAGCCAGCATTGTTATGGTGTTGCCAGTCAGTCATACCAATGACAGGTCTGAAACATTCTGGTGGATGGGCCCTCTTTGGGAGCAGGGTAAATGCTGGACACTGTGCAATGTGTGGCTCAACTTCTAAACTTTCAAAGTCTCATTAACATTGGTAAATCTAAAATTAGCAGTGTGACAGATTACCCACAACTTAATTAAATGTGTACAGTTGCAACAACACCCAAGAAGCCCGACATCATCCAGGGCAAAGTAATATATTTTATCAGTACTCTTCCCATTGGACTTAATATTCACTCTTGCTTCATTGGTGCACTGTGACTGCACAAGTGTATTATCTACATGATATACTGTAGCAATTCACACGATTACTGCAGAAATCTGTTCCTAGTATTCTCTATCTCAACAGGAATCTAGGCAAATGTGAAAATAGGAGTAAACCATTCAGCCCCTTGGTTTTTTTTGTTGATCTTGATAAGGCATCACATCAAATGTTATTGCAGAAAATAAATGCTCAAATTTTAGGGGGCAACATATTGGCATGGAGTGGCTGGCTAACATGAAACAGACAGTAAATGGGTCTTTTTCAGACTGCCAATATGTCACAACTGGTGTGCCACAGGGATCAGTGCTGGGCCCTCAACTCTTGTCAATTTATACAAATAATTTGGTTGAAGGGATTGAAGTACGGTTGCTAAATTTGCTGATGACACAAAGATCAGTAGGAAAGTATGTTGTTAAGAGAATATCAGGAGTATATAAAGAGATATAGATAGGTTAAGTGAGTGGGCAAAGATCTGGCAAATGGACTACAATGTGGGAAAATGTAAATTATCTATTTTGGCTGAAAGAATAAAAGAGAGCCACATTATCTAAATAGTGATTGGTTGTGGAGCTCTGTGATGTCCCTGTATATGAATCACAGAAAGTCAGTATGCAGGTATAGCAAAAAATCAGAAAAGCTAATATTATGTTTAATTGCAAGGAGCATTGAATACAAGAGTAGGGAATTCATGCTTCAGTTAAACGTAGCATTGGTGAGACTGTATTTAAAGTACTGTGTACAGTACTGGTCACTATACTTTCAGTATGACGTTAGTCCATTGGAAGTATCTCAGAAGGCTTACTAAACTAATACCCAGAATGATCAGATTGCCTTATAAAGAAAGGTTAGGCAGGCTGGCCTGTATCCTGTGGATTTTAGAACAGTCACAGTGACTTAATTGAAACTTACAAGATCCTGACAAGATTTGGCTGTGTGAATGTCAAAAGGATGTTTCCTCTTGTGGGAGAATTTAGAGCCTGGCGTCATAGTTTTAAAATATGGGTTGCCCATTTAAGACAAAAAGTAGGAAGCTTTCTTTTCTTTCAAAGGGCTTTAAATGTTCGGAATTTCTTTCCTCAAAAGGCATTGGGTGCAGAACCTTTAAATATTTTTAAGGCTTGGGTAGTTAGGTTCTTGATTACTGAGAGGATGAAAAATTATCAGGGATTTGCAGGACTGTAGATTTGAGGTTAAAATCTGATCAGCCATGATCTTATTGAATGGTAGAGCAGGCTTGAAGAGCCAAGCAGCCTACTCCCGTTCCTTGTTTGTATGCCATTCAATTAGATCGCAGCAGAACTGCTCTCCACTTCACTTGCCTGTCTTGATTTCACATCGCTTAATATTCTTGCTACCAAAAATTATTCAATTTCACTGTTGAAATTTTCCAATCGACCTAGGCTCAAGTTTGTGGGAGACAGGTCCAGACTTTCAGTGCATCACCCCCCCAGAATGGATTTGATCTAATTTTAAGATTATGTGCTTTTGTTTTGCATACCTCCACCAGAGGAGATCATTTCTCTGGTGATACTATTAAATTCTTAATCATCTCAAACCCTTCAATTAGATAAACCCTTAATTTTCTATACTGAAGGGACTATAACCTTAACCTATATAATCTAGTATTATAAATTAATCCTTTTAGCTCTGTTCTCATTCTGATACATTTAACAGTTGCACATTGTCCAAGGTTAATATCTCCTTCCTAAACTACTCCAGACACAGTTAAACTGGTTTTATTTTGCATCATTACTTCCACTGATTTGTATTCCGACTCTGATTAAAGCTTAACATTCAATTAATATTGTTAGCTATTTGTTATACTTATGCACAAGGTTTTAGTGACTTTTTAAAAATTTTAATCCTACTGCTCATCCAAAGTTCCTATCTTCTCACCATTTAGAACATACTCTCTTCTCCTTAGAAAAAGACCAACAATGTCAATGAGAACATTATCACCCGCAAGTTCCCTCCATGTCACACTGATTTGTGCATATATTGACTTTATATTTTACTCACAGTCAAAATACTGGATTGTCTAATTAATTTTGAGGATATCATCAATAAAAGGACTGCAACAGTTCAAGAAAGCTCCAAAGGCACCGTTACAAGCCAAATACATAGGACAATAAATGCATGTTGCCAGTGTTGTCTATAAGGTTGTTGACTTGCTCGCCGAGCTGACTTGTTCTCATTCAGACATTTCGTCCCCAATGCTAGACATTGATGTCTCATCAATGGAGCCTCCGATGAAGTAGTGTTCTTCTACTCCACTTGGAATTTATACTGTTTGGTCCTTTATGGTGTGTAGTGCCATTTCTGGTTTTGATCTGTATGGGTTTGTACATGGGGTCCGTTTCAATGTGTTTGTTGATTGCATTACAGGTAGAGAACTATGCTGCTAGGAATTCCCGTGCGTGTCCATGCTTGGCTTGGGCTACTATGGTTACCTTGTCCCAGTTAAACTGAAGTTGTGGGGATGTCCGTTCATTGCGAGGATTTTATATAGGTCCTCTTTCCTGCATAGTTCTTGGGTGTTGCAGTGTGTCCTGGCCCATTAAAATAGTGTCCTAATGCAGCGTTGTTTGTGGCCCTTGGAATGGTTGCTGTGGAAGTTGAGGATTTGATCAGTACGAGTTGCTTTCCTATATACTGAGGTTTGGAACTCCCCGTTGCTCATACGCTCAACATTTAACATCCAGAAATGGAAATTGATTGTTGTTTTCTTCTTGCCTTGTGAATTTAATCCTTGCGAATATGCTGTTGATGAGGTGGTGGGTCGCTTCTAATTTGTTGCGTTTAATAATGCCAAATGTGTCATCTACATACCGGATCCACAGTTTAGGTTGAATGCAGGGGAGGGTGGTGTGTGGTCTTTGCATAGGAAACAGACCCTTCTGAACCCAATACAGCAAACAACTTTATTTAGAATAATGTTCAGTTCAAAAGCTTTTTGATTTTTGGCCTGTTGCGTGGCCATCTATGATGAAGGAGCCCCAGCCAGTAAATAGAAGCTAAAACTGCCATGACCTAAAATTGATTTCAATCTGTTTGCAGAGCATTAGCCCTTCTGAAGCAGGAGTTTGTCAATTTGTGTCAAGTTAATGTCAACGAGTTTTGCAAAAATTGAGAATGAACCCAACCTCATTTTGAACTTGGTGCGTCCTTACCTTTCACATGTTTATTGGTGTGATCTGAATATTTATTTGTCTCCAAGAAATAAATTCTGTTGATTGATTCTGTACACTATAACGGATTTGTCATGTAATTTGTGCTCAGGTTGTTTCTGCTAATAAGTGACTTGGGTGAAAAGTGATTTGATGACCTTGATCTTCAACAACCTTTTTCATTTAAAGTGTTTTCCTGAATCTAGTCTGGGCAGTCAAAAATTTGTCATTCTGTGGCAAATCTGGCCAAGACGCAGTAAGATTACAAATCCTGTCTAAAGTCATCATCAACTGAGTCAGTCTGCTCTGGGATCGGTGTTTCAACCTGACCAAACCTGCACTGTACCAGGCAGGAAGATCTCCAAGAGTGTCATGCTCCTCAGGGGTACAATTGTCTACATGCAGGCACACTCTCCGACACCTCCGCCTATCGACCCTTGATCATGACACCACCCCCGACCACCAAACCATTATCTCCCAAACCATCGACAACCTCATCACTTCAGGTGACCTCCCACCCACAGCCTCCAACCTCATCGTTCCCCAACCCCACACCGCCCGCTTCTATCTCCTTCCCAAAATCCACAAACCTGACTGCCCTGATTGACCCATTGTCTCCGCCTGCTCCTGCCCCACCGAACTTATCTCCACCTATCTGGACTCCATTTTCTCCGCCTTGGTCCAGGAACTCCCTACCTATGTCCATGACACCACCCACACCCTTCACCTCCTCCAGAACTTCCAATTCCCCGGTCCCCAACACCTCATCTTTACCATGGACGTCCAGTCCCTATACACCTGCATTCCCCATACAGATGGCCTAAAGGCCCTCCGCTTCTTCCTGTCCCACAGACCCGACCAATCCCCCTCCACTGACACCCTCATCCGCTTAGCCGAACTCGTCCTCACCCCCAACAACTTCTCTTTCAATTCCTCCCACTTCCTACAGACAAAGGGGGTGGCCATGGGTACCCGCATGGGCCCCAGCTATGCCTGCTTCTTTGTAGGTTACGTGGAACAATCCCTCTTCCGTACCTACACTGGCCCTAAACCCCACCCTTTCCTCCGTTACATTGATGACTGTATCGGCACTGCCTTGTGCTCCCACGAGGAGCTCGAACAGTTCATCCACTTCACCAACACCTTCCACCCCAACCTTAAGTTCACCTGGACCATCTCTAATACTGCTCTCTCCTTCCTGGACCTCACTCTCTCCATCTCTGGCGACCACCTAGAAACCGACATCCATTTCAAGCCCACCGACTCCCACAGCTACCTAGAATACACCTCCTCCCACCCACCTTCCTGCAAAAATGCTAACCCCTTTTCCCAATTCCTTCGCCTCTGCCGCATCTGCTCCCAGGATGAAGCATTCCACTCCCGTACATCTCAGATGTCCTCGTTTTTCAAGGAACGCAACCTCCCCCCCTCAGTGGTCGAGAACGCCCTCGACCATGTCTCCCGCATTTCCCGCAACTCATCCCTCACACACCCTCCCCGTAATAACAATCAAAACAGAAGCCCCCTCGTCCACACGTACCATACCACCAACCTTCGGATCCAACGCATCAACCTCTGACACTTCCGCCATCTGCAATCCGACACCACCACCAAAGACATTTTTCCCTCCCCACCATTATCTGCTTTCCGGAGGGACCACTCTCTCCGTGACTCCCTTGTCCGCCCCACACTCCCCTCCAGCCCCACCACACTCGGCACTTTTCCCTGCAACCGCAGGAAGTGCTACACCTGCCCCTACACCTCCCCCCTCACTCCCATTCCAGGCCCCAAGAAGACGTTCCACACCAAGCAGATGTTCACCTGCACATCTGCTAATGTATACTGCATCCGCTGTTCCCGTTGTGGCCTCCTCTACATTGGGGAAACCAAGCGGAGGCTTGGGGACCGCTTTGCAGAACACCTACGCTCGGTTCGCACTAAACAACTGCACCTCCCAGTCACGAACCATTTCAACTCCCCCTCCCATTCCGCAGACAACATGTCCATCCTAGGCCTCCTGCAGTGCCACAACGATGCTAGCCGAAGGTTGCAGGAACAGCAACCCTGTTGTTCTGCTTGGGAACCCTGCAGCCCAATGGTATTAATGTGGACTTCACAAGCTTCAAAATCTCCTGCCCTACCGCATCCCAAAACCAGGCCAGCTCGTCCCCGCCTCCCTAACCTGTCCTTCCTCCCACCTATCCCCTCCTCCCACCTCAAGCCCCACTCCCATCTCCTACCTACTAACCTCATCCCGCCTCCTTGACCTGTCCGTCCTCCCTGGACTGATCTATCTCCTCCCTACCTCCCCACCTACACTCACCTTTACTGGCTCTATCCCTGCCTCTTTGACCGGTCTGTCTCCTCTCCACCTATCTTCTCCTCTATCCATCTTCTATCCGCCTGTCCCTATCTCCCTATTTATTTCAGAATCCCCTTCCCCTCCCCCATTTCTGAAGAAGGGTCTAGGCCTGAAAAATCAGCCTTCCTGCTCCTCTGATGCTGCTTGGCCTGCTGTGTTCATCCAGCTCTATACCTTATTATCTCAGATTCTCCAGCATCTGCAGTTCCTCCTACCTCCATGATTGAAGGATTATTTTGAGAGGACTCACCAAGTGTGGTTTGTTAGAAAAATTGACTCATTGAAAGGATATTGGCACATTCCATTGACCGATGAGAAATATCAACTTTAGTAATATCAAACGGACTTTATCAATGTGAAGTTATGCCATTTGGTGAAAAATGTACCAGCAACTTTTCAACAATTAACCAACAATGCCATTGAAGTAGAAAACAGAGTTGATTTCAGCTATACCTGGGAGGAACATTTACACCAGTGACAAAGAGATATCAGTCTCAATGAGATAATTTGGTTAGAAATGTGAATTTGCCAAAACATAAATGATTTATTTAAGCTACACTGTGGGTCAAGGCCATGTAGTGGTGCATGTGTGGAATGAACTTCCAGACAAAGTGGTGGGTGTGGGTACAGTTACAACATTTAGAAGAAATTTGGACAAGTACATGAATAAGAGATGTTTGGACAGATATGGGCCTAGCACAGGCAGGTTGGACCAGTTTAGTTTGGGATTTTGGTCGGCGTGGCTGATTGGACCGAAGAGTGTGTTTCCATGCTGTATGACTATGACTCTCATACTCAAAAAAAAACAAAGAAAGGGCTATTTTGGATTCTCTAGTGTATGAAACAGAAGACTGAATTTTGTGAAATATTGATATGAGTAAATTTTATTGGAAGTTTATTCTAAATTTGACAAGTTTGTTAAAGGCAAATAATTTGAACGGACATCAGAATGTCAGAGCGTCGTTGACAACTAGAAAGCTGTATTACCAAACCAGGTTTAGTAACAGCAAATTATGTAAGAATGTTTAAATGTTAAAAAGCAATAACAGTGTTGGTAAAGTGTCGCTGCAGGAGGATGAGATGGAGATCAAACGATCAATTATTTTCTTACAGAAAATAGAATTTCTGCCAACAGAAATACTCAACTGTGGAGAAAGAGACACAGAGTCTAATTTTGGCCTATAACATTTTGATATCTATATATCCTCTACTTCTGCAGAGCATTTTATTCAAATAAACCATAATCTTTCAACCACCCTCAAACTATTTACTGATTAAAATTTAAGACCGTTTCATTACAGTTGAATGGTAGAACTATACAACAATCAATCATGGGGCAAAAGGAGACGTTATTGTTGTGGACACATTGTCAAAGGCAAATAGGAGAGAAAGCAAATGTTGTGATCAACATGGACTTGTGTAGAAGATGATTATTATGAAAATTCGCAGGCGCTCAATACATGTATATTACTATTGTTAAAGTAAAATACAAATAATTTTCAAAGGGAAGTTTAATAGAAAATGGAAATATTTCTTAGAAATATTACTTATCTTTCTGGGGGAGATATGTTGAAGGTTTGGAATATATTATTATTTGGGAACTTAGGTTCTAATGTGGAGATAAATGAGTGTCCTGGGTATTACATTAAACCTGACTTATTCATTTTTAGAGTCAGAAACTCATTATTTTTTAAAGTGGATCAAAGCAGTGTTTCCAAGAAATCATGTAACTTAAGCTAATGATGAGTTAACTGGTTAGATAACTGAAGTGTTAATATGTTGAGCTTTTATGAATGCATAAAAAGGTCAGAAGCAGGAACAAAAACAGAAATGGCTACAAAAATCCAGCAGGTCCGGAAGCATCATTAGCGTTTTGGGAAAGGTTATTGTCTTCTCTCCATAGCTGCTGCTAAACCTGCTGAGTTTTTCCAGCCATTTCTGTTTTTGTTTCTGATTTCCAGCATTAGCAGTACTTTCAGTTTTTTTGTTTAGGCCAGAAACAGGTTTCATTCAGGAGATCCATGTTAGATTTGCTGTTTAGTAGCCTAAAAGTAGTCAAAGTAACTGGAAAAAGCCCCAGAGGTTAATGTTTGTTAATGTTAAAAGTATAATTTGGCAGCCTTGTGTTAATTTGTTCTGTGACTGACCACCACAGTAATCAATTTACAAGAATAATACTTATTGTTGAACAACACAGGTTTTATCCTGTCCTAAGTCTGGTCCAGTATTACTATCCAGAAGGATTCTAACACTTTGAAAGAAACTGAACCAACATTGGTGGCTTAACTATTAAGTTAAAGGCTGTTCATTTCATGGTCTCTATGGTGGTCGAAGAAGAGTTAACAATTCAGATCAAAGACCTTTCAGCTTTCAATATTATAAACCTGCAGACAAAATTGTGACATCTATTTTTAGGGATACCTACCTATTAGTGTGCATCTGGTCTGTGGTCATTAAACAGTTAACATGATTGAGGACATGACATGCATTTCTGATCAAAAATTGTACAAGAGCAGCTTGTGATTTTCCACCCACTAAAATTAGCACTCAAGAGTGCAGAAACTCCTGATGGCTGTGTTTTATTTGTGTCGCAACATTAGATGAAACACTTGCTGCAAATGGGCAGATCAATCCCAGTATTAGAGTTTTGTGACCTTGAAAGCGAGAGGTATTTAATTGCAGCTGTGCCTTCTATCACTGAATTATACAATTTTTTTGAAGGTGATGTTTTATAACTGTTTCATTTACAGTTACAATTCAGCAACAAAAGCTAGAACTGCATTTGAAAACATCTCTCACTTTAAAGACACAGACTCAGCAACAGACAGAATGGCACTGCATCTACTAATTTTCTTCCTTCAGTGTTTATCATGCAACATGGGATTAAAAAGATGACTTTGGGATTAAGGGCCCCATTAGCCGCCAAATAAATTAACTGGTCTGTGCAGCAACTTTGATCAACAAAGCCTTTCCAACACAGCACTAAACAGTGCTTCCCAAACTTATCCCACTGTGACTTCATTCTGCAACTTGAAAATCGTCATGACCTCTCAGTGGGAGGGGTGTGGTAGTGTGGGAGGTAAAAAGACCTGTGAAAGCTGGTGGCAAGGGGTCTAGTATGAACCTTTTGAGTAGAAACACACCTGTTTTTGCTCAATCAGAGCTCAATGGTGAGCATTACAGCCTTGGAACTTGCAACCTCAAGAGTTTCATCATGTGATCCCACTTTGGGATACACTAGTGCCATATGCCCTTATTAATATAGCCTTGGATTCTGTATACCTTATTAACCACTGCCACAGTCAATACTTAGGCGTATAAAAACCCAGGTCCTTCAGCTCCTGCACCATTTTTAAAAAAGTACACTTATATTCTTCCTGCTTTTTCTACCTACTAAAATGTAACACTTCCCATTTCTCCATGCTGAACTTCATCTGTCACTTGTCTACCCATTCCACCAGCTTATCTATGTCCTTTTGAAATCCTGTACAATCCACCTCATAGATCACAACACTTCCAAATTTAATGCCATTCACAAATTTTGAAATGGTACTTCGTACACTAAGGTCTAGGTCTTTAATACATATCAGGAACAGTAACGGTCCCAATGCAGACTCCTGGGAAATCATCTTCCGATCTGGAAACCAGCCATTGACTGCTACTCTCTGATTTTTGTCATTAAGCCAGATTCATATCCATGTTCAACACGTATCCATGTTGCTAGTCTTCTTTTTAGTTAATGAACCTGAACTTTGCTCACAAGTCTGTTGTGTTGCTTTATATCGATTGTCTTCTGGAAATCCATGAATACCATATCAACACCATTTTCCTCAGCAACTCTATGTTACCTCTTTGAAAAATTCCAGCAAGTTAGTTAAACATAATTTTCCCATAACAAGTCCATGCAGGCTTTGCTTAATTAACCCACTTTTGTCCATATGATTATAGTTTTTGATCTCAAATTGTTTCAAACAGTGTCCCCAACACTGAAGTTAAACAGACAGACTTGGGTTTATATTTTGTGTGAACTAGGGCATAATATTCGTAATTCACCATTCCTCTGGTTCTACTTTGAGACTAAGGAACACTCGAAAACAATTTCCATTCACCCTTCAATCAGTGTCCTTGGATGCATTTCATCATGTCCTTGTGCTTCAACTCTAGGTAAAAGCAACTTAGCTGATATCCCCTCATCTATTCTAAATGGTTTTAGTGCATTAATTACCTCCTCTTTCACAGTGGCCTCTGCTGCATCTACTGTAAGGAAGAAAACTCTAAGTATTCATTTAATGTCTCAGCTATGTTCCTGTCTCCATGCGTAAATCCCCTTTTTGATCCCTGATCTTTCTTTTAACCCTGTTTTGCTATTTACATTCCTACAGGGGACTTTGAGTTCCCTTTTACATTTGTTGCCATGCTTTTTTGCAGATTCAGACTGCAGGTCACGGGACTGACAGCAACCTCTGAATAGAGGTGGATGCGGCAGAGACCCGAGAGATAGATTCCCATTTCCACGGCCTCAAGATGGTAACCCCCCCCAAAACAGAGACTCTTTCGCAGCCTACTTTTGCCTCCTTCCCAAAAATCCACAAACATGACTGCCCTGGCACAGTCATAATTTCAGCCTGTTCCTACGCCAGTGAAAGTATTTCTTCTTATCTTAACTCTATTCTTTTCGCCCCATGTCCAATCTCTTCCTACTTACATTGACATTGGTTTCATAATTTCCAATTTTCTGGCCATAGCTGTCTCCTCTTCACCATGGATGTGCAATTCCTCTAAACATCCATCCCCCATCAGAATGGTCTGAAGGCTCTTCACTTATTCCTTGAAAAGAGACCTGTGTTCATCACTACCGTCCTTCAGCTGGCTTAGCTTGTTCTCATTTTGAGCAACACGTCCTTTAACTCATCTCATGTTGTCCAAGTCAAAGGTGTGGCCATGGGTACCCGCAAGCATCCCAGCTATGCCTCTCTCTCTTTGTGGGGTGTGTGGAACATTCCTTGTTCCAGTCCTAATCTGGCCCCCACCCACAACTCTTTCGCTGATACATCGATGATATAGAGCCATATAGCACAGAAACAGACTCTTCGGTCCAAATTGTCCATGCCACCCAAATTTCCCAGACTAAACTAATCCCAATTGCCTGCATCTTTCCTTCTAAATCTTTCCTATTCATGTATCTGTCCAAATATCTTTTAGATTTAGTAACTGTACCTGCATCTACCACTTCCTCTGGCAGTTCATTCCACATATGAATCACCTTCTGTGTGAAAAAGTTGCCCCTCAGGTCCTTTTTAAATCTTTCTTCTCTCACCATAAAATTATGCCCTCTAGTTTTGAACCTCCAACACTAGGGAAAAGGCCACTGCTTTTCCCCTAATCTCTGCCCCATATCTTTGGTGATGTTTCCTGTTCTCATCCAGAAATAGAAAAGGTAATCAGTTTTGCTTCCAACTTCTATCTCTCACTTTAACTTGGTGCATCTCCTCTCTTCACTGACTTTATTGTTTTTATTTCTGAGGACAGGCTGTCTACCAAAATCCATTACAAGCTCTTGGACTCCAACAATTACCTCAATGACACCTCCTCACATCCTGCTTCCTGGAAAGATTCAAATCCATTCTTCTGGCTTCTCCATCTCCAACTGCTCTGATGATCCCACAATCCAGCAAGCTGCTTCCACCTTTGCCCCCCTCCTCAAAAGAAAGGATCATCCCTACCTTGGGTTGACAGGGCCTTAAGGTGCATATGACGCATCTCCATACTTCTGCCCTTACCCCTTCTGCACTTTACCAGAACAATTTTATGGTCCCACTTGTCCTTACTTTCTATCCCAGTAGTCTCTGCATTCAAAGGATCATCCTCTACCACTTCCAGCAGGATGCCAGCACCAAACACATCTTCCCCTCCCCTCCACAGTCAGCATCCCACAGGCACCATTCTCTCTGTGACACCCTGGTCTACTCCTCCAACATCCTCCAACACTCCTCCTCGCAGAAGGTGTAACACTTGCCCATTCACCTCCTCCCTTCTCACTCTCCAGGGCCCCAAACACATCTTCCAGGTGAAGCAGTATTCCACTTGTATGTAATAAAATGCGAAAGAACTGAGGATGCTGTAAATCAGGAACAAAAACAGAATCACTGGAAAAGTTCAGCAGGTCTGGCAGCATCTGTGGAGAGAGAAAAATCGAAGTCGACATTTTGGGCCGAGTGACCTCTCAGACCTCATCTACTGTATCTGCTGTTCCAGATGTGGCCTCCTCTACATCGGGGAAACCAAGCGGAAGCTTGGGGACCACTTTGCGGAACACCCACGCTCGGTTCACAACAAACAACTGCACCTCCCAGTCGCGAACCATTTCAACTCCCTCTCCCATTCCTTAGATGACATGTCCATCCTGGGCCTCCTGCAGTGCCACAACAATGCCACCTGAAAGTTGCAGGAACAGCACCTCGTATATCACTTGGGAACCCTGCAGCCTAAAGGTATCAATGTGGACTTCACAAGCTTCAAAATCTCCCCTCCCCTAACCGCATTCCAAAACCAGCCCAGCTTGTCCCCACCTCTCTAACCTGTCCTTCCTCCCACCTATCCCCTCCTCCCACCTCATGCCCCACCCCCATTTCCTACCTACTAACCTCATCCCGCCCCCTTGACCTGTCCGTCCTCCCTGGACTGACTATCCCCTCCCTAACTCCCCATATACACTCACTTTTACTGGCTCCACACCCCCCCCCACCGTTTGACCTGTCTGTCTCCTCTCCACCTATCTTCTCATCTTTCCATCTTCTATCCGCCTCCCCCTCTCTCCCTATTTATTTCAGAATCCCCCATTTCTGAAGAAGGGTCTCGGCCGAAACGTCAGCTTTCCTGCTCCTCTGATGCTGCTTGGCCTGCTGTGTTCATCCAGCTCCACACCTTGTTATCTCTTATATTAGTTTCACTGAGTAATTCATCCAGGATGGCAACCACACAAGTTTTACTTACGTTATTGCTCTGTACTGAAGGTTTCACCTTTCCCAATCTTAGCTCAATTTATCGCCAGGATTGGCCCCAACGCGATATTGAGCAGAAAGTCCGGAGTCTGCAGGAGATGGTAAACTCCTGGAAGCTAGGAAGATGCTTGATCTTCCCTGCTCACTACGTGTATAGGGAATGCCGTGCGTGCCCCATCCGCCTCGATTTCAATCAGTATGCAGATTTATGCCGTGTCCCCAAACGCTGCAGAATGCAGCACTATCCACTGAGCTTTCCGTAAACAGGTCGTTGGGTGTATTACTTTCAATGGGAATGCTGGTCACTCGTTAACTATACGTATGCTGCAATGTCCCAGGATGCAAGGAGATGTTTTGCTCTGCAGATTTTCTTTCTCTCTGCAGAGTGAGCGGAAAGCTGAGAGCGGGCCAAACGATTTGAGCTATGCAGCAGCGGCACGGAAAGTGATCTTTCTAAATTAAGTGCCAGGGCCTGGTTGTAACCAGTAGGGCGGGCAGACTATAAATTCACAACGCTGACGAACAGCAGGCTTTTGCTGGATAGGAGTTGACTCCGGACGGCAGCATCGCTCAACATGCCTCGGATAGACGCCGATCTCAAACTCGACTTCAAGGATGTTCTGGTGCGACCGAAAAGGAGCAGCTTGAAGAGCAGATCCGAGGTGAGAGAGAGAGAGAGAGAACATCCGCACCCAAGGGAATTATTTTCAAGTATTATCAGAAAATAAGTCAGCTACTTCGACTATTTTTAATTTGCCTCTGAATCTAATTTGGAGCAATCCAAAACTTCTATTAAATCTTTTGAAATGTCACTGTAAAAAGTTAACGCTACAAGTTTTGCATTGAGCGTTGTTTGGGAGTGAGTCTAGACGACCAGCAGAAGGTCAAGTGAAGAACTGTTACAAAATAACGCTTCACATTACCACTCGAAACCAAATACCAGGCACAGAAACAGTTTACTGCTATTTGTTGCGAGCCCAATACTTGGTTTACAAATGCTTTATCCAAAGATGACCCAAACCCATAATCCAATGTGGAGTGCAGTCCGCAGTGACTATTGACATTGCTGCATTCACTCCTGCGTCTCAAAAAGAAATTGTTCTCATGGGAACATGCGGAGGAAATCCCAGCGCTGAGAGCAAAATACGATACTTTTACTCTCTCCTGGAATCCAACAATATTCATACAGCGTCCGTTCCGTACTTGTTACGATAACAGGATCGCAAGAAACATTCACCGGAGTAAAAATGATAAAATATTTCATAGACTTGCATTGGAAGAAGAGACATACGATAGGGTGTGTGGGAGTACTCTTCCATCCAATCCCCTCCTTTAAAAGGAGTAAAATTTTGGATGTATGAAAACTCAGCAGCGGTTATGTGATTGGACCAAGAATTAAAGCCAAAGCTGGCCGTATAACTCGCTACTCCAACGGCTCCAAAGCCACTAAAATAACTATTTCTATAACAGATCCTCTAATTGGTCGTAAAATAGTTCTGTAGACCTATTGTAGAATTGGATATGCAAAAAATTATAGGATCAGATAAGTGATAAATTGGAGTCATGATCTTGCCAGTGGGACTTGAACTCAGATCCCCTGGCCCAGAGATAGGGACACTGCTGCCGTGCCACAAGAGCCCCCTCCAACTGATCGTGTTGACAGCCCCATAATTGTTTATATACCCAGATCTGTAATGGGCCATGTATCTCGTTGGGGCAGATAATTGAGTTGTTTATGACTCTAACGTAAGGGGTAATAAAACTGTATTACAAAAATCAACGGCAATAAGTATCACAGATTTCCCAAGACCACTTAGTTTCTACTCCAGTGCCCTGAAAGGAAGTCTGCAATGTTGTGAAATTGGTAGGTATGGTGAAATGTCACTTTAAGGGTATGATCACGTGACACGACCATTTCGCCTGCCGTTTTGGTGGGAAACAGCCTAGTCTGACCTTGCTGTTTGTCGAATGAGCCCCACTTAAATAAATCTCTTAGAGCGTCTCCTCTCCACCTATCTGCTCCTTTACCCACCTTCCATCCGCCTCCCCCTCTCTCTATTTAATTCAGAATCCCCTTCCCCTCCCCCATTTCTGAAGAAGGGTCCAGACCCGAAACGTTAGCTTTCCTGCTCCTCTGATGCTGCTTGGCCTGCTGTGTTCATCCAGCTCCACACCTTGTTATCTTAGAGTCACAGACCTGTACAGCATGCAACCAAACCGTTCAGACTAACTCATCCATGCTGACCAGATATCTTAAATTAATCTAGTCCCATTTGCCAGCATTTGGCCCATATCCCTCTAAACCCTTCCTATCCGTATACCCATTGTATTAGACAGATACCTGTTAAATGTTGTAATTGTACCAGCATTCACCACGTCCTCTGGCAGGAAAAAGTTGTCTCTTAGGTCCCTTTTAAATCTTTTCTCTCTCACCTTAAACCTATGCCCTTTAGTTTAGGATTCACCCACCCCGTGGAAAAGATCGTGTATATTTATCCTACCCATGCTCCTCATGATTTTATGAACCTGTATAGGGTCACCTCTCAGCCTTCGATGCTCCAGGGAAAATAGCCCCAGCCTATTAATCCTCTGCCTGTCATTCAAACACTCCAGCACTAGCAACATCCTTGTAAACCTTTTCTGAACCCTTTCTAGTTTCACAACATCCATCCTGGAGCAGGGAGACCAGAATTGCATGCAGTATTCCAAAAGTGGCCTAACTAGTGGGCTGTACAGCTGCAACGTGCCCTCCCAACTCTTATACTCACTGCACTGACTACTAGAGGCAAGCATGCCAAATGCCTTCTTCACTATCCTGTCTACCTGTGACTTCACTTTCAAGAAGATATGAACCTGCACTCCAAGGTCTCTGTTCAGCAACACTCCCCAGGACCTTACTGTTAAGTGTATAAGTCCTGCTCTGATTTTTATTTTCAAAATGCAGCACGTCACATTTATCTAAATTAAACTCCATCTGCCATTCCTTGGCCCATTGTCCCATCTGATCAAGATCCCTTTGTACCCTGAAGTAACCTTCCTCACTGTCCACTACACCTCCAATTTTGGTGTAATCTGCAAACTTACTAACCATACCTCCTATGTTCACATCCAAATCACTTCTATAAATGATGAAAATCAGTGGACCCAGCACACCTTGTGGCATACCGCAAGTCACAGGCCTACAGTCTGAAAAGCAGTCCTCCACCACCACACTCTGTCTTCTACGTTCGAGCCATTCTGTATTCACATAGCTAGTTCTCCTTGTATTCCATGTGATTTAACTTTGCTAACTAGTCTACCATGAGGAACCTTGTGAAACGCCTTACTGAAGTCCAGAGAGGTCATGTCCACTGCTCTGCCCTCATCAATTCTCTTCGTTAATTCCTCAAAAAAAACTCAAATCAAGTTGCTCTTGTTAAACAGTTCGGTCTCTTGGTTCTTCTTGAAATGGAGCAGAAGAAGACTGCTTCAAGATCCACTGGGTGAATCCACTGTTTCAGTGAGCACAGTAAACTGTCATAATCCCCACTTGTAGATCTCAGAGACAGTTCAATAAATAGAAGAAAATAAATCAAAAGACACTATTGCTGCACTGAAACAGTACAGTTTGAGAAAAACCAGGAGTCTCCGCTCCGGGGCTACTGCAACCAGGTAATCCCTGGCTCTGCTGTTGCTGTCACCTGGCGTCACCGCTCCAAGGCATACCACACTGCCGCCCCCTCGCCAACACCTGGAGTCCATGTTCCAGGCCTACCACAACAAAGAGTCCCTGGCTCCACTGTCAGGCCAGGTCTCTGTCCCACAACAGTCCCGCTCTAGCTGCCCTCCTTTGCGATATCACCTTCTCTGCCACCCTCGACAGGAAGATGAAGAAGAAAAAGAAGACAAAAAAAAGTAAGGAAAGAAGGAAGGAAGTGGCCAGTCTAGAGCGGACAGGCCCAGGAGCCTAAATACTGCCTACCTTGCCAGCACCACCATCAACACCATCCAAGTCAAAGCAGTTCACTAATCAGTGCTTTATTCACCACCTTAAACATTCACTCCCTCCAGCACCAATACAGAGTGACAGCAGTGTGTACCATATACAAGCATTGCAGCAACTTTCCATGGCTCTTTTGACAGCACCTTTCAAACCAATGATCTTTACCATTTAGAATAGAAGGGCAGCAGATGCTACCACTACCATCTGTGAGTAACCCTCCCAGCCACACATCATCCTGACTTGATAGTATTCAGTGTCTCGTCAGCATGTTTGGGTTAAAATACTGGAAATCCTTTCCTCACAGTGCTGTAGATTTACAAAAACCAGATGTGATAAAGGTGACTCACCACTACTTCTTCAAGGCTAGTTACGAAGAGGCAACAAACATAGGCCCAGTCAGCAACAATCACACACCATGAAAGAATAAATATATGTAATGTCTAAATGGACTTAAGCCAAAAATTCGAATGGTGGAGGAAAATTTTAACACACAGCTGTTAATTTCCTTTGGACTGATCTTTACCCAGTATTGTTATTTTACTGGAAAAGTGGCAGAAACACTGTTTGTGTTGGTATATGGGATTTTTGACCCACTTTGGACTTATTACAGTGAGGGAGCAGGATGAGATCCTGGAAAATTCTGGGCCCCGCAGTTGTCTACAATTGAAGAACTTTCAATCTGATGCATCACAAGGAAAGTAATGTGCCTTCTGTTGTACAGACAAAAGGAAACTTCTTTCAGTATGACTTTTAAAATTGATCATTTGAGCTTTCCATTCAATACATTTTGTCAAATAAGGTAAAATTACCCAAAGGATCATCGTAAATCCAAAACACTAATATCACCAATACTTGGCTAACTTACCTACTCCAAATGAAGTCTGAAAAATATTTAAAAGGCTGCAGTGCCAAAACGTGATGTGTCAGAACTGCGGCATGATTTAAGTTTTGTTAGAACAATCTTGATGCTGACAGGTCTATTTGACTGTCAACTTCAGGGGTGCTTGGTCCATAAAAACAAAACAAAACATTGTACTTCTGTAGTGCCTTTCACAAGTTTGGGCGATTCAAAACCACTTCACAATCAGTGACATACTCTTGAACCAAACTGTTTTAATTTAGGAACCATGATAGGCAATTTGTGCACCAAGGTCCCACATGCAGCTGTGAAAGACCAGATAATTGGTTTCGTTGATTTGATTGAAGAATAAATGTTGGCCAAGACATTAGGGCAAAGTCCCTTGTGCTTTTTTGAACAGTGTTGTAGGTTTTCACTTTTGAGATGGAAGATGAGGCATCATCCTAAAGACAGCAAAAATGAAATACTGTTGTTTCCTGTTTTGCTTTGAACTTGTACACTGTTAACAATGACAGCATTTTGGATTTTGTTTATTTTATGTCAAATAATGCTTTGTTCTGTTTGGAAATACACTTTTCATGTAACAATATAGCCAAAATGTTATACATTTCTGCTTAGTGACATCCCTTCCCAAATGCTTTTCTTCATGACAACAATTCCTTCAACATTAAAACAAAACAATCCTCACCTTGAAAGAGGAAAATAACTTTACTTCCAAGTAAATAAGACCATTATTGCTGCTTCAGTATAAGTCCCCTGCAGCATAGGGTGTTACCTTTTATCAATGGCAAACCAGACCATGGGTGGGACAACGAAGGGGAAGGTAGAGCAGGAGATGAAGTTATGGCTCAATGCCTAATATTTGTTTAGTTGATAAAGTTAGTAATAAATTTATTAACAAAATGATACATGTTGCATCATAAGTTAGCAACAATTTTTTAAAAAATAGATTTCTATTTTAAAAATCACACTTTTAGTGTTTGGTTAAACCATAGAAATATTGAGACAATTCATTGGAAAACTATTCAGTCCAAAACAACTCTGCCAGAATAATGCTGAAAAGAGTTCATAGATCTGACCACTACCAGAGTAATGAACAAGTCCTGTGATGAATTATTTTTGCACTTATCTCACATCAACACCCAGTGACTGTAGGAACATGCATTCAAACAGGGTTGGTAGAAAGGTTTGTTGAGAGGTCATCAAGATAGATTTGCATACGAGGCTAAAGCAACAGCAATGAAGTTCCTGCTGCTTTCTTGCAAATCCTCAAACTTCCTTTTTTCCAAACAGTCTCCCATTTAAAGGAGGAGTCATGTACGCCACAGTCATGAGTCCAGGAAGGTGTGTTGCTTCCCTGATAATAAGGTCATGTAAATGAGGAAGGGTGAACAGCCAATAGTTGTAGTCAATATACGTACCAAAGCATAGTAAAAAGCAGGGATGAAATTCTGTAGGCTGAATTTGGGGAGTTAGGAAAAAAAAACTAACAAGCAGGTAGCAAATCTCAAAAATAGTAATGTCTAGGTTAGTCCTTGCATTACATGTGAGTATAGATATAGGGCTGATGAATGTGTGGATAGAGAGATGGTGGAAGAAGAAAGGTTTTGAGACATTAAGACTGGTTTTGGGGAAGATGGGACACTACAGTTAGGTCAGAGGGTTGCACCTGAATAGAACTGGGATCAATGTCCTTTTAGGGGACTTTACTTTGCGTAAAGGATGTATTTTGACTAACTTGGCAGAGGTGTTGGAACCATTAGGTAAATAATATCAGAGAACTAAACAAAGGTGAAAGATAATTGAGAAAGGTAGATATCACTAGAGTAGTAAATAGGCTATTAGGTGGGGACAGATTAAAACAATGTAATAATGTCAAAATTGAATTTACTATACATGTATGTAAAAGCATGGAGTGTGTTAAATATGGATGGTGAGCTGCAGCTACAAATAGCCACTGGAAATATAATGTGATAGTGATAATCCAGACCTGGAGTGAAGAAAGAACAGGACTAAGATCTAAATATTCCTGTTCAGGAAATATTCTTGAACTAAATAGCAGTGAGGTTCAAAAACAGAATGGACGTTTATCCGTGATCAGAGATAAAAGGTACTGCAGATGCTGGAGAATCCGAGATAACAAGGCGTGGGTCTGGATGAACACAGCAGGCCAAGCAGCATCATAGGAGCAGGAAAACTTGACGTTTCGGGCCTAGACCCTTCATCAGAAATGGGGGAGGGGAAGAGGGTCTTGGCCTGCTGTGTTCATCCAGCCCCACGCCCTGTTTATCCGTGATCAACTTTATTTTGTCTTCTCCCTTTCTGAATCTGACTGGCCTTGGGAAAATTTCAGCATTTCCTTTTGTCAGATAGGCGCTTGGTTTGACAACATTTAATCTAATCATTACACAGTGCAGTACAGTTGTAAATATGTAGAAGTAAGTAATGAACTTCTGCTTTGCAACTTGTGTTGGGAAACTTGGAGCGTCCAATGAAAATGACTTCTTGGCAATGAAAACGACTCCTTGGCTATGAAACATTACTATTTCTTTCAGTCACTCAAATAATTAGGTTACCCATCATAGGTTTGTTCCTTTGGATTTCTAAGTCTAAATGAGATCTGAATTTGAGATCCATGCAAACAGGGAGACTTGACAGATTGTCAGATTACCATATTCTTGTTAGATGTAAGACATACGTAAAATTACATATCAAATTACCAAGAAAAAATGCATTTGTATAATTCCCTTTACAATTTCAGGATGTTTCACAGCTAATTAATTACTTTTGAATAATTTACTGTTATTTTTGTAATGTGGGAAAATGCAACAATCAATTTGTGCGCAATAATATTTCACAAACTGTAATCGGATAATCAACTAATATATTTTGTCAGTGTTGTTTAAGGGATACTAGCATTAAGTCCTATTACATTTTTT
This sequence comes from Ginglymostoma cirratum, assembly GCA_024137785.1. NCBI lineage: Eukaryota > Metazoa > Chordata > Chondrichthyes > Orectolobiformes > Ginglymostomatidae > Ginglymostoma > Ginglymostoma cirratum. Next base: position 5,313,110 of record JAHRHZ010000030.1, on the reverse strand, counting down.
TTTATGATACCCGCTGATTGTGTACTGAACAAGTCAGATCCCAGAGTGACACCTGATTGATAGAAAACCCTGGTAGTTACTGAACACGAGAGGCTGCCAATGTACCTTTAATAACAAAATCAAAGTTTATTACACACAAAAGGCTGTATTTTTACAACAATTAGAATTTCAATGTGCTTTGTGTTGAGTGCCTAACCTGTATCAGAAAATGTGTTAATCTTAAAGGGTCTTGTGGTGTAGTGGTAGTATCCCAATAGTCTGAGTTCAAATCCCACGTACCTTGGATGTATGCCATAACATGTTTGAATGGGTTGATTAAAAATAACTTCATAAAAATTTCTTCCTAAAGTGTTCAAACTTATTGTTATCATGCTCATGGACACCAATGGCTAAGAAAAATAAATTAGAACTTCCAGAGTTGTGAGCTGAAAAGAGGACAAGATTTCATGTTTTAAGCTTTTCACTGGGACAGACTAAAAGTACTGTTGACAAAACACTATTTTTGTAACCATCTTATGTTTCAAACTACAGAACAGGACTTTCCTTTTTTACTTCTAACACAACCAAAAACTCAATTCCACAAATTTCCCTGGAGCTAATCCAATGTGTTTCCATTGCTTACCCAGCCTGGTAACTTTTAATTCTAGAACCATCGCAGTGAGAATTTTTTTTTTCTCCTGGAGACTCTCCCTCTGGTGTAAGCTAGACAGATTTTCCATCCTCATTTCAATCCTCACAAGTTTGATATTTTCAATCTAAGTATGAACTCCTACTCATATTTCTGGACAATGAACCAAAAGATACTTCTGGTTTCTAGCTGCTATGTCTTACCAGATCCTGGCAAGCTAAATTATTTGTGAGTTTCCAGGGGTATCTTAGAAGCCAGTCCCCTCTTAAAGCCCATCTACATGACAATGTGAATCATATAGACCTCATATCCAGGAAGAAGTTGGTGGTAACTTGTTCCTTCATTTTTCTCACAAACTGCATTTTGACTGAAGTATGATAGCTGTATGCTGTAGCTGGTTTCCCCATTGTTCAAGAAGTGAGCTTATCATGCAGCCCAAGTGTGAGTGAGTATGGGTCCAAATGCAAAACTATATTGAATTCTATGTAAATTGTTTAGCAAAGAGTAGGATTTTCTTAAATCTCTGTACATTTTCTTTATTTCAGGGAACAATGCTGATTAGCTATCCTTGAGACTTAATTTCTCCTTTATCTTGAACATTTAAACAATTATTACAATATTTTATTTTCAATACCTTCCATGACTTTGGAGAGCATCAGTCTTACCACTATAAACACAGGTGTTACTGCAATTGACTCCCAAGTGTGAACACCCTTCATCTTCTCCCAGCAAAACTGTTTGGGCCTGTACTCAATCTTTAACAACCACATCCCCCATGCCTGTTGTCAGATATATTTCAAAACATGCCACCTGACCTCCTTCATTTTATTCCAAGTCAAAGGCACAGCTCCAAAACATGGAGATAACAAGGTGTAGAGCTGGATGAACACAGCAGGCCAAGCAGCATCAGAGGAGCAGGAATGCTGACGTTTTGGGCCTAGACCCTTCTTC
>JAHRHZ010000030.1:5167323-5311131 GCA_024137785.1 Ginglymostoma cirratum | reverse complement strand
TTCCTGCTCCTCTGATGCTGCTTGGCCTGCTGTGTTCATCCAGCTCTACACCTTGTTATCTCAGATTCTCCAGCATCTGCAGTTCCTACTATCTCTGCTCCAAAACATAACTGTGCAGATTTTATACTGATCAAATAGTCATTATGCTAGTGTAAATACAAGTTGCACGTGGGCATCATGCACAGTCCCCATTGTTACCTCTGAAGGAATTGCCCATCAAATTTAATCTTCGTCTGCATATTAAAGTACCAACAAAATTAATCAAAATAGTTACTCAGGAAATGTTGGACAATTAAATACAAGGCTGAACTCTTGATTAACTATTAAATTGACTTCATACTTACTTCACAAGCCCCCAACGACACCTTCTCTCAATCACTTACACCGCCATGATCTGACAGCTGCCAGAACCTGACAACCATGTCCAAGGACTAGACATCCCTTCTCCGAAGTCTGACAACTGTGTCCCAAGATCTGACACATCCCCATCCGTCTGAATCAATAAACCCCATGCTACTGTCACCAGGTCCTATCCCTACCGTAGTGATACCCAAGAGCTGATGGTGTGGAGGTTGATTAGTTAGTTAGTGGAGTTATGCCACTGTTATTACCCTTGGTCTTACTATTTTCTAGATAGAGAAATGCTAATCCTTTAAATTGGGAAATGTGAATTTAATGCAACATTTTGTAATATCCTGATTGATTTTATTGTCACGTGTACTGAAATACAGTGACAAGTTTCATTTACAAGTGGTACAGGCAGATCACAGCAAGCAAAGGATGTACAGATCAAAAAGACTTAGAGATGTCCAGGTTACATTGCAGGTTACATTATTTGAGGCTAGAGTCCATTCAACAGTGTGATAACGACAAGAAAGAAGCTGTTCCTGAACCTGCTTGTGCGGGTGTTCAGGATTCTGTATCTTCTGCCTGACGAAAGAGGTTGTAGGAAGTCATTACCAGGGCGCAATGGGTCTTTGATGATATTGGCCGCCTTTCCGCAGCAGTGAGCCGTGTAATTAGAGTCCATGGATGGAAGGTTTGGCTCCTGTGATGGTCTGGCTGTACACACCACCTTCTGTAGTTTCTTACGGTCCTGGGCAGAGCAGTTGCCATAACAGGCTGTTATGCACCCAAACAGTATGCTTTCAATGGTGCATCTGTAGAAGTTGATGAGGGACCTTATAGACATGCCAAATTTCCTGAGTCGCCTGAGGAAGAAGAGATGTTGTGCTTTTTTGACTGTTGCATTAATATGGGAAGTCCAAGACAGGTTGTTGGTTATCGTCATTACAAGGAACTTGATGCTCGCCACCCTCTCATCCTCAGTTCTGTTGATGTAGATGGGGGCGTGTTCTTCTCCTTTCTTTCTGAAGTCGATGATCAGTTCTTTAAGTTTGCCAACACTGAGACACAGATTGTTTTCATTGCACCACGTCACCGAACCCTCTATGTCTCTTATGTGTCTTGATTTGTTGTTGTTAGATATCTGTCCATTATGATGGTGTTGTCAGTGAACTTGTAGATGGCGTTCGTTTGGAATTTGGGAACACCAAATTGTAGGTGTACGGGGAGTACAGTAGGGGACTGAGCACGCGATACCCTATAATTGTTTTTATAACATGTCAAATCCTTCCATGGTCTTACCTGGCATTATCTCGATAGTCTGCTCCAAACCTGTGACCTTTATAGACGTTTATAAAATCATAAGTGGCAAAGATTAGGTGAATAGGGTCTTTTCCCTAGGATGGAGGGAGTTCAAAACTAGGGCATATTTTTAAGATGAGGATAAAGTTTTAAAAAGACATGAGGGGCAACATTTTTTACACAGAGAATGGTTTGTGTGTGGAATGAACTGTGGAATGTGAGGAAGTGGTGGGTGTAGGTACAGTTACAATAGCTATAAAATATTTAGCTAAGTACATGAATAGGAAAGGTTTGGAAGGATATGGGCCAAATGCAGGCAATTGGGAGTAGCTTAGTTTGGGAACATGGTTGGCTTGGACTAAGTGGACTGAAGAGTCTGTTTCCATGCTGTATGACACTATGACTCTAAATCCTACAGATCCATTTTTCACCAAAGCCATTGGTGCTTGTTGAGTGTTCAGATTTCTCTACAACAGAACTAGCATGATGGTGAATCTATCTCCCAATTCGTAGCAATTTTAAAGAAGGTAGCAGAACTTTGGAAATTTGGAGTCAACATAAATGAAGCTATCAGTGATAGATTGATGTGTGATTTAAGGTGTGAAGCAATCTAAAAGAGATTACTGATAGAAGGGAACCTAGATTTTTAAAAAAAACACTGGAAATAGCAGTCTCTATGGAACTAGCAGCCAAAGAAGCTATGGTGGAGTATGCGAGTTCACAAAATAGCAACTGAAAGCCAAGTTTCAACGCATGCTCAAAACTGCCATCAGTGTGAAAGAAAGGTCATGCAGCAGCAAATTGCTGGTTCAAAGAGGCTGTATACAGAAACTGTGGCAAAGTGGGGCACATTGAATTGGATGTTTGAGGAAGAAACATGAGCAACATACAGCAAAAGTACAGAAACCAAAGGGTATGAAGAAAATCTACACAATATAAAAAGGGTATGAGAAAAGCCCAGACTCTCAGTCTGAAGAGGGGCTGTTATTAAACAAACTGGCCATTGCTGACAACATCAATTGATGCTGGATCACTTGATTATTGGACTACTGAAGGGCAAATCAACAAGAATGAAGGTGGACATTGGAGCAACAGTTTCTTTGATACCTGAAAGAGTATATCAAAAGTAGCTGAGTCACTTTGTATTGCAACCCTCAAAAATTGTACTTAGGAACATATGCAGGAAAATCGGTGTCTTTAAGTGGTTGTATCAATGTGAATGTTCAGTTATGTAGTCAGTCTTAATATTTTCCCTTTCATGTTACCAAAGGAAATTTTCTAGCTTTTTTGGGAAGAATGTAGTTGGAGAAAACCAGAATCAACTGGCAGAAATAAATACCTTATCAGATTCTGAAACTGATATATCTCAAATTCAAAATCAATGCTTACAATGGGATCTCAAGAGCATAGAAAAGATCTCTGACAAATTGAAACTACAGGATGAGAGTCAAGTAAAATGTAACAAGGCTAGATCAGTACCTTTATACAATCATATCAAAGACTGAGGCATGATGAGCGAGGCTGAACAAGATGGAAGTCCTTGAACTTATAAATGTGAGTGATTAGGTTATGCCTATGATACCAGTGGTGAAGAAAGATGGATCCATACACATCTACAGTGATTTTAAGGTCACTATTAATCCAGTACTGTGCGCTGAGCAGTATACTTTGCCTTTAATTGATGACTATTTGCTGGAATAGCTGGAGGTCAACTTCTCAGTAAAACTGAATTTAGTCAAGCCTGAGTCATGGAAATACTTGACAATTGTAACACATAAAGGATATTCAAATTCAGTGCACTTCATTTGGAATCTCAACTGCATCTGTGTTTTTCCGATGTGACATGGATCCGATTTTAAGTGGATTAGAAGAAGTCCAGTGTTACCAAGATGATATCTTAATCATGTGAAGAAATGAAAAACATTATCTTAGGTGCTACTCTGCAGAGATCTGGAAGTTTATGGCTTAAGATTGGGGAAAGACAAATGTGAATTTTTTAAAATCTTCCATCAAATATTTAGGCCATGTCATTGATGCTCAGGGACCATACAAGTCACCTTCAAAAGTAAAAGCAAAACAGAGGCATCAGCACCTAAAAGTGTAAACCATTTAAGAACAGTTTTGGGCTTGCTAAATTACTATTGTCCCAAATCTTGCAACCATTCTCAAGCCGTTGCACAATTTATTACGGTAACAAAATGGAAATGGAAAGATCAATATGAAGAAGACTTTATACAAGCCATAGGGCTTTATTAAAGCCATTTTGACTGAAAGCTACATTTAAATTTGAATGTGATGCATCAGGGCACAGAGTGGGAGCAGTTTTTTTCATGTATTACCCAATGGTGAAGAGAAACCAATAGCTTTTGCATCAAGATCATTAAATAATGCAAAAATGAATTATGCACAGATAGAGGAAGAAGTTCTGTATGGCTGGGAATTCGCAAAGGTGGGTGTTGTTGCTATAAGCTCGCACTTATACAATTAGGTATCGGCAGTCTAATTTACATGGGAATACTGAGCAGCTTGTACAACCATGTGCAACCTACCTCCATTAGCACCATTACACCCATGGCAATGGCCAGAAAGGATCTAGTAAAAAAATCCATATTGAGTGCCTTTAGAAGATCAAACGTTTTTCATAGTGGCTGATGCATAAACTAAATGGCTTGAAGTTGCCATCATGAAGATGACATCTTCAGAGAAAACCATTGGAAGATTAGAGGAGACAGTTGTGAGACTTGATTATCCAGAACAACTTGTTAGTGATAACAGTCCGCAGTTTATATCACAAGAGTCTACAGACTATCTAAAGCAAAACAGACTTCAGCATATCCATTCAACTCCTTGTCGCCGAGCCACAAATGATATGGCAGAAAGGGTTGTTCAGACACTGAAACATTGTTTTAATGGTAACTCAAGAACAAGGATCACTGTCCAAAATACTGAGCCAATTTTTATTAATATACCAGAACGCATTTCATTCAACAACTCAATGTTTTCCAGCATTGCTCCTGGTGAAGTGTCAGTTTCACAAGGCATTTGATTTGTTAAAACCATCCATGACAAAGACACTGTTTCCGATGAGAGGACAACGCCAAAAGCCATGTTGCCCAAAAAGGTTAAGAAGTGTTGGCGAGGAATTATAATACTGGCGAGGACTGAGTATCAGCCATCATTGTGGTACATACTGGAACGGCGTCCTATACCGTACAGACGAGAGATGATGTTTTATGGAGAAGACATGCAGATCAACTCTTGGCAACCAAAACAAATGAAGAGCCACAAATAGCTATGCCAAATATATGACCTGGATATACCTAAGGACAACACAGTAACTGGAGCATTTGGGGTAGACAGTACATTAATGAAGAATGCCACAACATTGTGTGAGCCTCCGAACATGCAGTCATTTCTGGAAAAGACAATGCTAGATGATGATCCTAGTACGTCTAAAACACCAGAAGTTAAAGCCAATAGGAAAAATAAATAGATGCTTGAGGTGCATAGATGGCTACATCAGAATATTGTGAATGTTTTCTTTTCACGAACCTCTGATTATAAATTGGGAAGGATGTTGTGTATGTGGAAAATATGGCAAACTATCACTTTAAGAGCCTGATCGCATGATGTCATGATGGCGTCATTGATCATTTTAATCTAACCTTGCTGTCTGCAAAATGAACACCTCCTTAATTAAATGCCTGCTGATGTTAAACCTTTCAGCTTCATGGTCCTTCTTGAAATCTAACACAAAGTAATTACAGATACCTTAATCAGAATCTTCCAAAGCTTCGTTGATTCAGTAATTGTTTGTTTAAATTGAAATATTGCTAATGTACAGGAAAGCTGTGAGAAAGGAGAACAGGAAGTTATAGACCAGCTAAACGAGCAGCAGTTACAGTGGAGCTGTTAGAAATATGTTGATTAAGGACACCATAATGCCTAAGGAAATTTGAACTGATTAGGAAGAGCTAACATGGATTTGTAAAGCACAGGCTGTATTTAATCAACCTGATTGTTTTGAGGAAGCAACTAATGTGTAGACTGGGCCCATGAATGTAATTTACTAAATATCTTCTCAAATTTCACAAAGTTTCACAGAAATGATTTCACTAAAATTAAAACTCCAGCAATTGAAGGCCAATTATTTCCGTAGTTTTATGCAAAGTTGCTGATGACATTAAACTAAGCTCTCAAATAATGTATGAGACAGCAGAAAGTAATAAAAGAAGATGATACATTGGGGTCTAAAGGAGTCAAACCTTTCAGGTAGAGTTCAGTGTGAAAAATGTGACATCTGTCCGACTGAATGGTTAATAAATACAGAAAGGTATCTTCGTTTTTGTTTCACTGACTGGCTTGGATCTAGATTGACACTAACAGTAAAGGATGATGACCTAAAGGTGAAGATTGGAAACTAAGAGCTCTTTTAAGACAGAAGGTTGTAATTGGAATTACTTTGGGGAAGCAGTGCTGAAATAAAGTGTTGAAATGTGTTTCTACTTGAAACTTGGAAGTTTGGCTTGAGAAGCTAAACCTTATGATCATCGAACAAATGATGTGAATATATAGACACAGGTTCCATCTTTACCAAAAGAAAAGCAAGCTTCCTACAAGACGTGAAATCAGGTGTAAAGTATTCTGAGCTAGAGGGTCAACGACTGAACATTGAGGAAGGTTTGGGCAAACCAGTAAAATTTATGGACAAAGTTTACAGGAAAGAGGACCTATTAATCGTGTATGAAATATGGTCAGACTTTGATAAATTTAGAAATTGGGATTGATACTCCACAGAATATTGTCTATTAAATTCAAAATTCTACTTGAAGATTCCTAATTCAATGCTTCGTTAAGTTCAATTCATTCAATTTTGCTGTTGTGGACAGTATCCACTGTGTGTGGAGTGCATTGATTATAATGTTGCCTACTTCCTTAAATAATAAGGTCCAAAGTAAGGTTAGGCAATTTGAGAGTTCCAGCTGGTTCAGATGACTAAAATCATTAAAAAGAGTGATTACTCCTTTGTAAAATAGCTGGTGTAAGCCACTTTATTAACTTAGAGGTGATGTTAAGTAAATTTCCCCTCCCATTCCTCTTACCACAGATGTAGGCCATCCATGAAGAAGGTTCAAATGAAATTGGACATGCAATGTAACAAGGCAATTACTTTTGGAAGTCGGTGGATTTACAGTTTACTCAATCTAGACGACATTATATTCCTTTAACTAGACCTAACTTTTCTACTTGGCATCAGGAGATAGGAATTTAAAGGAAATCATCCAACTTCTCAGAAATTAAAAATCTTATTAAAGGATGCAGGAATAAGGACTGATAAGTACCAAGTCTATTGAAGAGATATGTGATTAGGACAACATCATTACACATTCTGAGTCTTCCATGACCATGAGACTTTAACAAATTTGTAACAATGGGTTTGAAAGTTTGAAATTTATCATACATATAGCAATTAGATTTAGATTGATGGTTTAATTGACTCATATAGGGCCCTCTTGTGATGCAGTAGTACTGTCTTTACTCCCGGAACCAGGAGCCCTGGTTCAAGTCTCACCTGCTCCAGAAGTGTGTAATAACATCTCTAAACAGGTTGATTAGAAAAATAGGTTAATTTAAAAAAAATTGACCTCATAGATGCCAAGGGGGAATAAGTTGGACTTGTAGGTGGAAGGAGCTGCAAGATTAGATTTAGATTGATTAGATTTATTTAATATTGTCACTTGCACCTAGGTACAGTGAAAAATGCATAATTTCGCCACATTCCTGTCTTGAATTAATTACTGAATAAATTGTATTAATTATAAAATACAGCATAAATTGGTATTAAATTGATATTATTGAAACAGCTTCAACAGTTCATCTTTCCCTCTCCGTAGACTTCACCATTGCAGCTCCTCCAGTAACCACCGTCTTACATTGTCCCCAGGGCCCTGGCGATGTGCTCCTTCTGTGCTGCCACTGGTACTGCCACTGCTTCCCTTGCTGCCGCCTCCAAGTCCTCCATGTCTGAGCTGGAGACAGTCAAAATGAGTGGGTCTCGCACCTCCGATGGTCTTCCAATGCCTTACCCAAGATGGAGCAGAGATGGAGTTGCGCGGCACCCCAGTCTCCTGCAGGGAGGACATCTGGAGGAGGCCCCAGGGCCTCCAAAACCAAAAGAGATCAAAGACTGCATAGTTAATAAATTCTATCCACATGGGAAACTGTCCTGGTTTTTGTCCCAGCACCTAATTTGGATCCAAATTGACAGTGAGGAATGGATGAGATGAGGAGGCAGTAGATGTTGTAAAACGGCTGCAGCCAAATTAGCTTTGTGTTATGCACCAAATCTAATTTTCTTCTTCATTTATGAGGGAAGTAAGGTGACATCTCCAAAACGTGACCAATACAATGTCCAGTTTACACCTTTGGCCAATGTTAATATTGTTCCAATAGTGTAGAAATATTTATGTGAGACTGGATAGACATTTGAGGTAATTGAAAATCCTTAGTTTTATAGATTGGACAGGAGGACTGCAAAGTCTTCTATTTCCCCTTACTTACTTTTGTTCTAATAACTGTAATTAGATCTGGTAACAAAACTGAACATATCAGCCATAAGTTCTTACACCTATTAAAAAGCTGGTCATGCAACTATTCACACAACTGGTTCTGTTCTTGAATCAGATTTCAAAATTTAACCAACGTACTTTACATTGCCATCCAAAACCTTAATGCCTTTGGTTTACGAAAGTCTAACCATCTCTGTTTATTTAACAATTGGTTTAGCATCAGTTGCCATTTGCAGAAGAGCTTTCCAAACTTCTGCCATCTTTTGCATGATTCTTAATTTCACTTTGGCAAGGTCTGGCTCTAAATTTTAATCTGTGCTCCCAATTCTTAGATTCTCTCTACCAACCCTATCCAGCCCTCTTAATACTGAAAATTTTGATGAGATCACTCCTGATCCTTCTAAATTCAAGGAAAGTAGCTCTAGTTTATATAATTTCACTTTGTAATTTAACCTATTAATCATTATGATAAATCTAAACTTCAGTCTCTCCAAGGCCAATACGTTCTACCTAAGATGTAGCATCTGAAACTGCTCACAGTACTCCAGGTTTGTCTGAAAATGGCTTTATAATTGAAGTATACTTACTGCCCCTTGTATTCTAATCCTTGGCATATGAAGGCTAACATACCATTATTCTTTTTGATTATTAAGTGTGTGGTTACGTCAGCTTCTAGAGCAAAGCACCTTAATAAGGCAACAAAGGTGGTAAATACTTTGAACAATAAAGTTTTGCAAAGATCTGTAGCTCAGGTTGAGGGTGAGGTTGCTGACTTGCTTGCCGAGCTGGCTTGTTTTCTTTCACTGTGGCTGTGGGCTTGTGGGCCACCACGATTCCTAGTGGTCTTAGGACTCTTGTTGTCAGTTCCGATATGTTCTTGATATAGGGCGGTGTGGCCAGTGTGTTAGGGTGTACTGTTTCCTCCTGTTGTCTGTTTAGTAGGGATCTGTGGATGAAATTGTGGGGATATCTGTTTATAGCAAGGATTTTGTATAGCTGCCCTTCCTATACTGCAACACGCTGCAACACCCCGGAACTATGCAGGAAAGAGGAAGAGCACCTATACAGATTCCTTGTTACAAATGGATATCCCCGCAACTTCATCAGCAGATCCCTACTAAACAGACTACAACAGGACGCCCTAACATACTGGCCACACCGCTCTACATTAAGAACATATTGGAACTGACAACAAGATTCCTAAGACCACTAGGAATCATGGTGGCCAACAAGCCCACAGCCACTCTACAACAAATACTTGCAAGGATTAAAGACCCCATTCCCACAACATGCAGAACCAATGTGGTTTACAAAATACCATGCAACATCTGCCACAAACATTACATCAGACAGGAAGGAAACTAGCCATCAGAATACTTGAACATCAACTAGCAGCAAAATGGCACCATGAACTCTCCTTAATATCAGTACACTCAGACAATGAAGGCCACCAGTTCAACTGGGAAAGGTGACCATAGTAGCCCAAGCCAAACATAGACACGCACGGGAATTCCTAGAGGCATGGTTCTCCGCCCGTAATGCAATCAACAAACACAGAGAATTGGATCCCATATACAAACCCATACAGATCAAAACCGGAAATGACATTACTCACTATAACGGACCGGACGGTATAAATTCCAAGCCATTTCTGAGTAGAATTACATCGCCTCATCGGAGGCTCCACTGACGATGTCACCTAGCATGGTGATGAAACGTCTGAAAAAAAACAAGCCAGCTCGGCGAGCAAGTCAACAACCTAGCTTTGAACAATATAATCTTCTAACTTGATGAGGTAATATTGTAGTCAGCAAGAGCTAATGCATGAAAATAAATGGTGCAGTGTGAGTAGAGAATGTTTTCCTGTCAAAAACCCTATCCTTTGTCGAATAACTGAATCCCTTTCATGACAGAAACTTCAAACAAAAACATCAAATTTTAGCAGAAATTTATGACTGAAATCTCTTTTGTAGTAGTTCAAGATAAACGTTATTCCATTCATTGCCAGCATCTAGCGGTCAGTTGTTTTTATAATTTCATGGATGTGGGTGTTGCTCACTTGGCAAATATTTATTGCCCATCCCTGAAGTTGTCTAGGCTGTAAATTTGAGTCACTGGCAAGCAGATCATTTGGATTTGTAGTTAGTAAAGAAAAATGCATTTGACTGTTGATTCACAGATGGTGTCGTTTACTGCCTGAAAGAATAAACAAGAATCTATTTTTGTGTTCAGCTTGAAGATGTGGGCTTTGCTGGAAAGATGAGCACTTAGTGCACACCCCTGGTTGCCTTTGAGCAAGTGGTGAACCTTCTCCTTGAATCAATGAACTTAGTAATGATACTGCCCCACAATGCTGTTAGGTAGTGAGCTTTGCCCAGGGACAAAATAATATCTAAAAGCAAATGCATCTTTATAAGCTGTTTCATTCCTGAAGTCAGTTCTTGACAGACTTGTGCCCATGAACAGGAAAGCAATATTCCAGTCAATGGAAATCGTACTTTTTGAATTTTCAGTTCTCAGCATATAGACTTAAAGATGATTCTTCAGAAAAGATGTCTGTATTTCCTTTAATAGGATCTCTTCTTGTTATGTAAATGTACATGCACTATAAGACAATGAGAGATTAGAATACTGATCATGTTAACAGGCACACTATCTCCATCTGTAGCATGATCCTCTGACCTCTTTAACCTGATACTACACTTTGTATCATGTTGCCATGCAAGCTAAATATCTGTGACTTCTGTGAATGATACTGATCACAGTTGATGCTGGGAACTAAAATAACTTGATGACAGAGCAGGTAATTTAAATCATTACTACACAAAGACTCAATTATTGCTAGGTGCAAGGAGCTGTGCCAGATAGAGAATTGTCTTGTGAGATTGGAACTGACCATGTCTAACATCATCATCAAAACTGACAAATTATAGTTATACAACTTGTTATGTCAATGTCTGAAGTCAATTGCTAATGCAACTTTGTCAAGTTTCCTATAATTACACTGTTGGGAAATTTAAGCAGTCTTCACATTTAAAAACTTGTACAAAAGCTTCCTTTTCAAAGTTAGAGAGTTAGAAATTAAACTAAAAGGTAGGACCTCAAAGGTAGTAATCTCCGGATTGCTACCAGTACCATGTGCTAGTAGGAATAAGAATGGCAGGGTAGCTAAGATGAATATGTGACTTGAAGGATGGTGCAAGAGGGAGGGAATCAAGTTGCTTGGACATTGCAACCGGTTCTGGGGGAGGAGGGACCAGTACAAACTGGACAGTCTGCACCTGGACAGGACTGGAACCAATGTCCTAGAGGGAGTGTTTGCTTGTGCTGTTGGGGAGGGTTTAAACTAATAAGGCAAGGGGAAGGGAACCAATGCGGGAAGTTGCAGGGAAGTAAAGTGGGGACTGAAACAAATGACAATAAGGGGAAAGTGACAGTCGAAGGCAGAAAAATGAAAGACAAGAATCAAAGAGGACCACATTACACCACGATTTTAAAAGGGCAATAAATGTCAAAAAAATGAGCCTGAAGATTCCGTGTCTCAATGTGAGGAGCATTTGTATGGATGAATTAACTGTGCAGACAGTTATTAATAGATATGACGTAATTGGGATCATGGAGACATGGCTCCAGAGTGACCAAGGATTGGAACTCAATGTCCAGGGTTATTCAATTTTCAGGAGAGATAGACAGAAAGGGAAGGGACGTGGGATAGCATTGCTGGTAAAGGAGGAGATTAGCACAATCGTAAGGGAGGACATTAGCCTGGATGATGTGGAATTTGTATAGTTGGAGCTGCGGAACACCAAAGGGAAAAAGACTTTGGTGGGAATTGTGTACACACCAGCAAACAGTAGTTGTGAGGTTGGGGATTGGATCAAACAGAAAATTGGAAGGGGAAAATAGAATATGAAAGTAAGCTTGCAGAAAACAAAAACTCACTGCAAAGGTTCTATGGATATTTGAAGAGAAAAAGACTGGTGAAGACAAATGTTGGTCCCTTGTAGTTAGAATCAGCTAAATTCATAACGGACAACAAAGAGATAGCAGACCATTTGAACAAATACTTTGAATCTTTCTTCACTAAGGAGGACACAAGTAACTTTCAGGAAATGCTACGGGACAGAGGGTGAAGCATGAAGGAGGAACTGAAGGAAATCCTTATTAGTTAGGAAATGGTATTGGGGAAATTAATGGAGTTAAAACCTGATAAGTCTCCAGGGCCTGAATCTCAGCATCCCAGAGTGCTTAAGGAAGTGGCCCTAGAAACAGCAGATGCATTGGTGATCATTTTCCAGCATTCTGTAGAGTCTGGAAGAGTTCCAATTGTCTGGAGGATAGTTAATCTGACCCCACTCTTTAAAAAAGGATGGAGAGAGAAAATGAGAAGCTATAGGCCAGTCAGCCTGACATCGGTGGTAGGAAAAATGCTGGAGTCAATTATTAAAGCTGTAATAACTGAGCATTGGAAAGCAGTGACAGAATCAAATCTAGTCAGCATGGATTCACTAAAGAGAAATCATGCTTGACAAATCTTCTGGAATTTGACAAATGGGGTGCTGCAGGGTTCAGTGCTCAGACCCCAGCTGCTCACAATATACATTAATGATTTGGATGAAGGAATTGAATGCAATATCTCCAAATTCGCAGATGACACTAAGCTAAGTAACAGTGTGTGCTGTAAGGAGGATGCTAAGAGGTTGCAGGGGTGTCTTGGACAAACTCGCTGAGTGGGCAAATACTTGCCAACTGCAATGTAATGTAGATAAATGTGAGGTTATCTACTTTGGTGACAAAAACACGAAGGCAGATTATCTGAATGGTGGCAATTTAGGAAAAGGTGACGTGCAACGAGACCTCGGTGTCATGATGGAACGTTCGCTAAAGGTTGGCATGCAGGTGCAGCAGATGGTGAGGAAAGCTAATGGCATTTGAGTATCGGAGTAAGGGTGTCTTGCTGCCATTATACAGGGCCTTGGTGAAGCCACACGTTGCGTATTGTGAAGTTTTGGTCTTCTAGTCTGTGGAAGGACATTTTTGCTATTGAGGGAGTCCAGCGAAGGTTCACCAGTCCGATTCCTGGAATGGCACATGAGGAAAGACTGGATTGACTGGACTTGAATTTAGAAGAATGAGGGGATCTCATGGAAACATATAAAATCCTGATGGGACTGGACAGGCTAGATGTGGGAAGAATGCTGGGGATGTCCAGAACTTGGGGTCATGATCTAAGAATAAGGGGTAAGCGATTCAGGACTGACATGACAAAAGTTTCTTTACTTAGAGATTTGTGAACCTGTAGAATTCTCTCCCACAGGAAGCTGTTGGGGTCAGTTCACTGAATATGTTCAAGAGGGAGCTGGAAGTGGTCCTTGCGTCTAAAGGGATCAAGGGGTGTGGAGAGAAAGCTGGAATGGGATACTGAGATTTCGTGATCAGCCACGATCGTTGAATGATGGTGCAAGTTCAAAGGGCCAAATGGCTAACTTCTGTACCTATTTTCTATCTTTCTGTGTTTTCTATGTTTCTAAACTCGGTGTAATATGAAGTGCTTCCAAGGAGCACACGAACATACAATATTGGAGCAGAAGTAAAGTTAGCCCCTTGAGCTTGCTCTGCCATTCAATAAAGTCACAGCTGATATGTTTGTGTTTCAAATTCTGTATTCTTACCTACCCCAATAACCCTCAATCCCCTGCATAACAAGACCCAATCACTTCTGTCTTAAAAACATTCAATGATCCCTCCTCCATCAGCTCCTGCGGCAGACATCTAAAGTCACACAACGCTGTGAGAGAAAGGTTTCTCATCTCTATCCTGAAAGAGCAACCCTTAATTTCAAAACAGTGTCTCTTAGTTCTATACTGACCTACAAGAGAAAATATCCTTTCCATGTTCACCTTTTCTGGACCATTCAGGATCCTATGCACTTTGGTCATCCTTTGCACCTATGTCACCCTTCACTCTTCTAAACGCCAGTGGAAACAAGCCCAACCTGTCTAACCTGTCATAGAGTAACACGACATGGAAACAGGTCCTTTGGCCCAAATTGTTCAATGCTGACCATGGTGCCCACTCAGCTAGTTCCAATTGCCTGCATTTGGCCCTTATCCTTCTAAACCCTCTTCCCATCCGTGTACCTATCCAAATGTTTTTTAAATGTTGCTATTGTACCTGCCTCAACCACTTTCTCTGGCAGTCCATCCCACATATAAAGAAGTGAAGAAGTTGCCCCTCAGGACCTTCTTAAATCTTTCCCCTCTCACTTTTCCCCTCTCATAAGAGACCACCCATTCCAGGTATCAATCTAGTAAACCTCCACTGAATCGCCTCTAATATATTTACATCCTTCTTTAAATAAGGAAACCAAACTGTGCACAGTATTTGAGATGTGGTAACACTAATACTGTGTATAGAAGAATAACATCCTTACTTTTATGTTCAGTTCTCCTCGTAACCACATTAGCCTTTTTGATTATGTGCAATACCTGCATTCTATCATTTTGTAACACATGCACCAGAATATGCAATGGAGAAAGGCTAGATAAACTCAGGTTTTTTACTTTGGAGTAGAGAAGGTTTTGGGGAGGGGGTCTGGGTGTGTGATAGAGTTGTATAAGATTATGAGGGGCATGGACAGTGTGGATAGAAAGCAACTATCAAAGGGTTATGAACAATGGGACACACTTCTAAACTGAAAGGCGAGAGGTTTAGAGGGGATTTGAGAAAAAGCTTTTCCACCCAGATGGTGAAGGGGATTTGGAGTACACTGCCTGGGAATTTAGTTGGGATAGATAACTTCACAATGCTTAAAAAGTACTTGGATGAGTACTTGAAATATCATAACATTCAAGGCTATGGGCGTAATGCAGGGAATTGGGAATAGGTCGTAGTGTATTTTTGGTGCTACAGAGTCAATGGGCTGAAGGACCTCCTTCATATTGTGTGATTGTTAGATTCGAACAGCTAAATCCCTCTGCACCTTGGAAGTCTGCAGTTGTTTTGTCTCTGCTTTTGTTATTCTTCCTGCCAAAGTGTGCAACTTGATGTTTTTCCACATATTCCATCTGTCAAATTTTTACCCATTCACTTAACCTATCTATTTTCCATCTGCAACTTACCTGTGTCTTCTTCAAAACGTGAAATACCAAGATAAGTGGAAAGGTATGCAAGTTTAGCTACCATGCCTTTGCTCTGCTCATCTCAGTCATTGATCTAAATGGTTAAAACGTGAGGACCAAGTACAGACCCCTCTGGGACTCAGCTCATTACACCCTGCAAATCAGACAAATACCAATTAATGATTTCACTATTTTCTGTCAGCCAACTAATCTTCTATCATATTAATATAGTATCCCCTTAACTTTTACTTTCTGCAGTAATTTTTGATATAGTACCTTATCAAATGCCTTCTGGAAATACAAGTATAGCATGCCTACATTGTATGTTACTCCTTTAAGGAACTCCAAAAAAAAGTTATACATGATTTCCCTTGCCCCATAAGATGTAGGAGTAGAAGTAGGCCATTCAATCCATCAAGTCTGTTCTGCCTTTCAGTCAGATCATACTGATGTGATAATCCTCAACTGCACTTTTCTGCCTTTTCCACATAACCTCGCTGATTAAACATCTGTTGTTTGAGTCTGAATATATCTAATAATCCAGTCTTGACAGCATTCTGAAGGAAAGAATTCCATAGATTTACTGTCCTCATTATTTAATAAGATAAAAACCCATGGTACATTAATATGGATAGAGAATTGTCTAGACTGGGATCAACCTACTGAATTTTCTGTCTGCCTTCAACGCCATGATATCTTTCCTTACATGAAGGGACCAAACTGTTCACAGTAGTCTGTCTGACTAGAATTATGTATAATTTTAGCAAAACTTCCTTATTTTGTGTACTCCATTTCCTTTGAAATAAGGTCAACAATCCTATTTTCTATTATCTGCTGGACTTTAATACCAGGCCTTTGTGATTCATGCACAAGAATCTCAAATCCCTCTGTGCTGCAGGTTTCTGCAAGCTCTTTTTGTTTGAATAATTTTCATCTTTTCTATTCTTCCTGCCAAAGTGCATAATCTTGCATTTTCCCCACATTATATTCCAACGGCCAAGTTTTTGCCCACTCACTTACCTGCCTATGTCCCTCTATGTCATCCTAAATACTTGTTTTCCACCTAATTTTATGTCAGCAGTAAACTTGGTGATAGTACATTCACTCTCCCAAACCAAGACATTACTATATATTGCAAATAATTATGGCCCCAGCAGTGATGCCTCTGTCACTCCACTAGTTACAGGATGCCATCCTGAAAATGCCTCCTTTATCCCAATTCTGTATCTTTTATTAGTTAGCCAATCCTCTAATCATGCTAATGTACACCCTTCAACTCCATGGACTCTTATTATTTTCCTTTGAAACTGACTGTTAAAGAAGGAAGAATATACTTGCCGAAGAAGAAGTGTAACAAGGTTCACCAAATTGATTCTGAAAATGACAGGAACTGTCCTATGTTGGAAATTAAGGAGACTGGGACGGTATTCTTTAGAGTTTAGAAGAATGAGAAGTGATTTAATTGAACAATGCAAATTCTAAAGGAAATCAACCCAGATTTTTAAAGATGATCCACTTGGCTGCAGAGGCTGGAGCCAGGGGACACAGCTTCAAAATATGATCTAAATCATTTCTAGATATGAAACATTGCAGAATGGCACAACATGGAAAACAGTCGGCTTCAAAGTAGCTGTATGTGCCACTGGTGGCTTTGGAGAAGGAGATAGAAAGTTTGAGAGTTGCCCTTTGTTCACAAAGGGCATCTGGGTTTCTTGCAAGAGGAAGTCAGCCCTCAAATCCAGGTATTCATGGCCGAGTGCACTGCACATCGACTAAGATCTCAAATGCCCATAATTCTGCAGAGCTTTTAATGTAAGGGGCTAGCCATTAGTGTCACATTTATTCCAGTCAGGTTGTCAAGTAACAGGTTATCTGCTAGCTGAGGGCTGGGCAGGATCAAAGCGTTATGATTACTGCCATGAAACCATGATTACTGGCACAGGTGAGTAATGCATTGGTTGTGGTTGTAAACCTGCTACAAATTGAACAAGGAGAATCCTTTTTAGTTGGTGAAATGATAGGGTATGTAATTGTTGGCACATAAAGCAATGTGGATGCAGTCTATGGCAAATTTCGCCCTGTGGAAACCTGCAGTGTGGACAAGGTCTAGCACTCTGGTGGAATTTAAATTCAACAAAAGAAATCTGGGGTTAATAGTCTAATGATGATCATGAAACCACTGTCAATTGTCAGAAAAACTCATCTCGTTCATTAATGTCCTTAAGGGAAGGAAATCTGCCATTCTTCTTCGGTCTGGCCTACATGTGACTCCAGACCCAAAACAATGTGGTTGATTCTCAACTGTCCTCTGGGCAATTAAGGATGGGATATAAACCCTGGGTTGGCCAGTGATGCCTACGTCCCGTGAATGCATGTAAAATAAACTCTCTAACCTTGTTTTGTCTATCCAGGGAAAAGAAATGTAGGTATTCCCCTGATGTAGAAAGTGTAGGTGACCTGCATTGCAACTACACAACTTTGTTGATGTCAACTGCTACAGTTTGTTGCATAAAAGTAAGGGGTCATGTCACCCAAGAGACAGGTATGAGCGTTGTTTCCAGCAGCAAGATCAATTTAATTGTGGGCGCTCTTAAGGAAAGAATGAAAGCAATTAAAATAGTAGCTCTTAAAAAAGCAATTAATTTTTCTTTTTGGATGCCTCTCATAAGATTCATACAGCATGGAAACAGACCCTTCAGCCCAACTAGTTCATGCCGACCATGTTCCCAAACTAAACTAGTCCCATTTGCCTGCTTTTGACCCATATACCTTGAAACCTTTCCTATTCCTGTACTCATAAAAGAAGCCTAACTTTAGGTTTTCTTGGAAAACTAGCAAGGACCTGTTTCTTTTCAGTGAATTACTTGAATGTTTTTCAGCCTGCTGGGCAGTTTGTTTTGACTCTTAGTGCCATGTCTTTAACTGGCAATGACAGAGATATTACATGAGTTCAGATTGTTTTCTTTTCATCTGACATGACTGTTTCACATCATTCTGCACAGTTGAATTTGGGTTCCAGCCAAAAAAGCAAAAGGGTTAATGCTTTGTGTGATATTACTTGGGAACAGATATCATCTTTCTACTGTGCAACAAATGTGTGTAAATTCATTTATCGCACGTAATCGTGTTATTATCATGGTGGAGGCAATGTCCCTCTAAGTAGCAATTGCCATAGTGTCTACCAAAAATAATTCCTCCCACCTAAGAAACTCCTTGTGTGTGCTTTAAGTCAGACAGATGGCATGTGAATAAACTAATGACGAAGGGAGGCAATGTGATAATTGGCATAAGTGTAAATGTTTGTATGGCCATTATTATCAACAGTGAGGAGAAAAAAGCACTGCAGAAACTGTAGAATCTACAGATTTCTGAGTTCAAGTAAGCAACATTTGTGAGTGAAGTAAAGTCATTGAAACATTGACATGCTGATCTAAAAATTCTGACATATTAACTCATTCACAATTGTACATCCATCTGAGGCTATGAAATATTTGTTTAATTTATTGTTGGGATGTGGGCATCATCTATCCCTAGTTCTTTAGTTTCTCTAAGGTAGAAGTAGGCTGCTGCCTCGAGCTGCTTCAGTTTATGTGGTGAAGATACTCTGATGGTACACTTAGAGAGAAAATTTCAGGATCTTGTCCCAGTGACAATAAGGAAATGGTGATATGTGTCTAACTCAGGATGGTGTGTGATTTATGAAGAAATCTGGAGGTAATGGTATTCTTACACACCCACGTCCTGCTAGTTAATGGTCATGAGTTTGAAAGATGCTCTCAAAGAAAAAATGGCCAAGTTATAAGTAAGAGGGTGAAGGAAAATAAAGCTAAAGAGAGTGCATTCTTCTCATCGTCAATGGTTGATAAGCTTGCAATATAATTGCAAATATTAACAATATTCAGAACCTTTGACAAAAGATTTAAGAAACTAGTTTCGGAGACATGGAAATAAATGGAAATGGGGAAATAATACTTATTGGGAAAATAATAATAAGTCCCATTAATAAGTAGATGTTAACAAGTTTTCTAAATCAGACAGGAACAATTTTTTAAAAAAAGTTCAAGTGAGTGGAATAGGGTGCCTGTCTCACAGCATCTTTTTCACCTCTGTAGGTGGATCTCAAAAGAACCTTTACGTTCCGCAACTCCAAACAGACCTACACTGGAATCCCACTTATAGCAACTAACATGGATACAGTTGGTACATTTGAAATGGCTGAAGTTTTAAGTAAGGTAGGTCACCTTCTATTTTGGGATACATTTTTATTAATAAGCATGTGTTTAACTACTGGCTGTGTGACTGTCAAATTGTCAGTCCTTGATGAGCTATAATCAGCAGTGTTATTTTGACAATCTTCCTATCAGATGATGGTTAAATAATCCTCCTTTTCTGTCAGTTGATGATGAATTGCACCCTGGAGACTTGAAATAAAGCAGCACCTGTTATTTTATTTTAACCTTTACAGTGTACTCAGGAAAAAAAAACTATATTTCTTCTCTTGGTTCGAGAAGGCAACCTGTTTACTTACTGCACTGAATCACCAAGCACTCCATTAGTAAAGATAAATTTGAACTGAACTGTTTACATTTGTACATAAACCATTAAGTATGAGTTAACCATAGCTTTGTTGTGTAGAAGTTGTTGTGTCCATCAAAATGAATGTCTGTTCAGATCAATCTTACAGAATTACTGTTATTTGACCCAGGAATGAGTTGAGTGAACCTTCTAACTTCATGTAAATCATAAAAACTTGTCATCCCTTCTTAAATTTGGGTCAGATTTTGTGATATTCACAAAGGTAAGCAAAGTAGATTTGTAATTGGTAAAGTATGTGTTGTTTAGACCTTTTCCAGCATATCTTCTCAGAAATGTGTTTCCAAAACCTAAAAACAAAATATGGAAAAGAAAAAAGTAAACACTACAGTTAAGTATTGAACTCACAACTGCCCCTGGTTCAAGGACACACACACACGAACATGCACACATATATACATAATCATTAGACAGTGCTGAACATGGCATAGGGGCGAAAATTTCATTGACATTGAAATCAGCTTTAAATTGCTTCTGACATTTTCCTAGATTCTAGATTGGGAGGTAGCAAATGCAACCTCGCCATTTGAGAAATGAGAAAGAAAACAAATGCAAGTCATTCAGAGTCAAGACAGATTTATGGAAGTTAAATTTCATTTGACAAATTTATTCAAATTCTTTGTACTAACTTGGTGTGTCAGATGGAGTTGGTAGATGTAGAGTATTTGGATTTCCCAAATACATTCTATAAGTTACCACAGAAGAGGTTACAGTATGACATAAAATGAGGACTTGTGCTTCAGGGCAATACATTAGCATCAACTGTGATTTGGTTAATTATCAGAGAGCATTAATATAACTATAATTATATTGTAATTATATAAATGTAATATAATTACATCCTAGCAAGAAATAGATCCTACTCTCAGTTAAAGGAACTTAGTGAGTCATAGTTTTAGCCAAAAGTCTTTTCCACAGTCCCAATTTTCTATGGCATGGGGGTGGGGGAATCATATCTAATATTGTTTATGCTTTACAGAACTTGGGATTATGAGCCCTGATCCTTTCTAAACTCTTTAGTTGAAGTTATCTATGTGTTCACAGTTCTAATTCTTATGAATGAGTGATTATATACTGATAAAATTAGCTCTTTCCACTTTTCTCAAGGACAAGCTATATGCTTTGTGTTTTCTATATTTAATGAAAGCATTTCTGTCTCCTGAATCTTTCACTTGTAGTTTAGATTAAAATGAACAGGCTTTAAGTTTTGCTGAAGCTGAAATTCAAAATGGAACATGGTGAATGCAAAACACCAGTATATCTCTTCAATTTAATTCAATTCACTTTGGAATGAGTAATTCCCAGATGCTATCCCTGGAGAACTTTCAGTGAATTTTCACCTCTCCTGTCTGGAAAGATTTCAAGCATAGCATATCATCTGCAGCTTATCAAACCTGCCTGGTTTTCATTCCATTGGTAATGGTTAAAGCTGAACTTTAAAATTCTCCTCCCTGTTTTCAAACATCCCAGCTCTTCGTCTCTCTCTCTCTCTCTCTATCTGTGTTACCAACCCTACAGACCACCTACATATCTGCACTTCTCCAATTCTAGTCTCTTCTACTTTCCTGACTTTAAACCGTCTATAATGAATGATGCTAGCCATACCCCCTGCTCAATAAGCTTCTCCAAACTGCTCCTCTTTTAAGACTGCCCTTAAACCGACTTCTCTTACCAAGCTGTTGACCACTTGTCTCAACATTTCCTTATGTGGCTGCCTCGCTATTGGATTTTAAGTGCCTTCATGCAATGTTTAATGTGTTTAAGGTGAATGTGGGTTGACGTTGTCTGTAGGCTGCAATGCATTAAATTTGTGTGTATGTAATGTTTTTGTAACATTGATGTTCCTGGTGAGTTAGAGGGTATGTTGTTTAAACCTGTGTGATAACTTTAAGTTTAGTTAGACTGCATGAAGCAACATGAAAGTTAAGTTTTATTTTAAAAATGCCTGAGGCTTGTTTAGGAATACTGAGTTTAAATCAGACTGTAAGATTCCTAATGCACTCAATACTTAATACTATACGTTTGTGTGATATAATTCCAGTGTGTCATTCCAGCTGATTAACTTACATTAAAACTATGTATAGATGTACCTACCAGCCTCCTTGTTTTGTCCAAATATTCAAGACAGAACTCATTTGAGGTCTAAAACAGGTTCCTGCATGTTGTACATAATTCTTTGAAATTTGCGTCACATATAGATAGGGTGGTTAAGAAGGCGTTTAGCATGCTTGCCTTCATTGCTCAGACCTTTGAGTGTAGGAGTTGGGATGGCATGCTGAGGTTGTACAGGAAGTTGGTGAGGCCTCTTCTGGAGTACT
The DNA here is from genome assembly GCA_024137785.1 of Ginglymostoma cirratum. NCBI lineage: Eukaryota > Metazoa > Chordata > Chondrichthyes > Orectolobiformes > Ginglymostomatidae > Ginglymostoma > Ginglymostoma cirratum. The sequence continues at coordinate 5,288,883 of JAHRHZ010000030.1, read as the reverse complement.
GTGTACAGTGCTGTTTGCCCTCCAATAGGAAGAATATTATTAAATTGGAGGTTATAAATTCGTAAGGGGCATAGATAAAGTGAATAGCAAAAGTCTTTTTTCTAGGTTGAGGGACTTCAAAATTTGGGGGCATATTTTTAAAGAGAGAGGAGAAAGGTTTAGAAAGGACATGAGGAGCAAGGTCTTCACACAGAGTGGTTCGTATATGGAATAAACTGCCAGAGGAAGTGGTGGATGCAGATACGGTTACAACGTTTAAACGACATTTGGACAAGTTCATGAATAGGAAAGGTTTGGAGGGATATGGACCAAGCAAAGGCAGGTGGGACTAGTTTAGTTTGGGAACATGTTTGGCATGGACTAGTTGGACTGAAGGGTCTGTTTCCTTGCTGTATGGCTGTATGACTCTATGGCCATGGCTATGACTCTATATAAGACCATAAGACATAGGAGCAGAAATTAGCACATTCAGCCCATTGAGTCTGTTTCACCATTCAATCAAGGCTGATAAGTTTCTCAACCTCATTCTCCCATTTTGTCCCCAAAGCATTTGATCCCCTTGACAATCAAGAAACTGTCTATCTCTGTCTTAAATATACTCAATGACCTGGTCTCCACAACCTGCTGTGACAATGAGTTCCATAGATTCACCACCCTCTGGCTGAAGAGGTTTCTCCTTGTCTCTGTTCTAAAGGGCTTTCCCTTTACTCCAAGGCCCTCAGGTCCTACTAATGGAAACATCTCCTGCTAATTGAAACATCTTCCCATCGTCCATCTGTCCAGACTGTTCAGTATTGTGTAAGTTTCAATTAGATCCCCCCTCATCCTTCTAAACTTCATCAAGTGTAGATCCAGAGTCCTCAAACATTCCTGATATGTTAAGCCTTCCATTCCTGGGATCATTCTTGTGAACCTCCTCTGGACCCTCTCCAGGGCCAGTATATCCTTCCTGAGGTATGGTGCCCAAAATTGCTCACTCTATTCTAGATGTGGTCTGACCAGAGCATTATAAAGCTTCAGGAGTACATTCCTGCTTTTATATTCTAGCCCTGTAATTGCCAACATTGTATATACCTTCATAACTACTGACTCAACATGCACGTTTACCTTAAGAGAATCCTGGACTAGGACTCCCAAGTCCCTTTGCACTTCAGATTTCTGAATTCTCCCCCCAGTTAGAAAATAGTTTATGCCAAAGTGCATGACCTCACACTTTCCCACATAATATTCCATCTGCCACTTCTTTGCCTACTCTCCTAACCTGTCTAAATCCTTCTGCAGTCTCCCTGCCTCCTCAATACTACCTGTCCCTCCACCTATCTTTGTATTATCTGCAAACATAGCCAGAGTGCCCTGAGTTCCTTCATCTAGATTATTAATGTATAAAGTGAAAAGGTGTGCTCCCAACACTGACCCCTGCAGAACTAGTCACCAGCTGCCATCCTGAGAAGGACCTTTTTATCCCCATTGTCTGCTTTCTGCTAGGCAGCCAATCTTCGATTCATGCTAGTACCTTGCCTCAAACACTATGGGCTCTTATCTTACTCAGCAGCCTCCAAGGCATGTTGTCAAAGGTTTTTTGGAAGTCCAAGTAGATAACATTCATTGGCTGTCCTTGATCTAACCTGCTCATTACCTCCTTAAAGAATTCTAACAGATTTGTTAGACATGACCTCCTCTTGATGAAACCATGCTGATTTTGCCCTATTTTATCATGCACTTCCAAGTATTTAGAAATCTCATCCTTCACAATGGACTCCAAAATCTTACCAACAACAGAGGTCAGACTAATCAGCCTGTAATTTCCTGTTTTCTGCCTTAGTCCATTCTTAAATGGGGTTGAATGGTTACAGTAATGATTTTACAGTCCTCTAGAAATCTTCCTGACTCCAATGATTCCTGGAAAGATCACCACTAACGCCTGCACTCTATCTTCAGCTATCTCCTTCAGAACTCTGCCATGTAGTCCATCTGGTCCAGGTCATTTATCCACCTTCAGTGGATACTGGAAACTGGAAAAACCTTCCAGTTTTTCAAGTGCCTTCTCCTTGGTGATGGCTACCGTACTCACTTCTGCCACCACGACCTCCACCCCCACCGGACTCTTGAATTTTTAGGATGTTTCTTTTGTCTTCTACTGTGAAGACTGACACAAAGTGCTTGTTCAGTTCCTCCGCCATTTCTTTGTTCCCCATTACTACTGCTCCAGTATCATTTTCCTGCGGCCCGATGTCCACTTCTGCCTCTCTTTTACCCTTTATATATCCAAGGAAACTCTTGCAATCTTCTTTTATATTACTGGTTAAGTTACCCTGTTATTTCATCTTCTTCGTCCACATTTCTTTTATAGTTGTCGTCTGTTGGTCTTTATAGGCTTCCTAATCCTCTGGCTTCTCAATGCCCTTTGCCGCATTATATACTTTCTCTTTTGCTTTTATGCTGTCCCTGACTTCCCTAGTAAGCCATGGTTGCCTCATCCTCCCTTTAGTATGCTGCTTTTTCCTAGGGATGAATTTTTGTTATGTCTTCTGAATTACTCCCAGAAATTCCTACCATTGCTATTCCACCGTCTTTCCGGCTAGGCTACTCTCCCAGTCAATTCTGCTCAGCTCCTCCCTCATGCCTCTGTAGTTGCCTTTATTCAACTGTAATACCGTTACATCTTATTTCAGCTTCTGCTTCTCAAATTGCAGAGTTAATTCTATCATGTTATGGTCATTGTCTCCTAAGAGTTCCTTCACCTTAAGCTCCCTTAATAAGTCTGCTTCATTGCACATCACTAAATCCAGAATTGCCTGTTCCCCTAGTGGGCTCCACCACAAGCTGTTCCAAAAAACCATCTCATCAACATTCCACAAATTCTTGCAATCCACTACTAACCTGATTTTTCCAGTCCACCTTCATATTATTGAAATCCCCCACAATCACTATAACCTTGCCTTTCTTTCATGCCTTTTCTGTCTCCTGGTGTATTTTGTGCCCCACATCCTAACTACTGTTTGGAGGCCTGTGTATAACTCCGATTATGATTTTTTCACCTTTGCGGTTCCTTAACGCTATCCACACAGATTCTACATCATTTGACCCTATGCCGTTTCTTGCTATTGACTTAATTTCATTTCCTACTAATTAGGCAACCTCACCCTCTCTGCCCACCTGCCGGTCTTTTTGATAGGATATATATCCTTGGATATTTAGCTCCCAGTCCTCATCCCCTTGCAGCCACGTCTCCATGATGCCCACGACATCATACCTGCCAATTTCAATCTGCGCCACAAGATCATTTACCTTATTCTCTATACTGCTTGCATTTGGATAACAACACCTTCAGTCCTGTATTTACTGTCCCTCTTCTCATTGTCATTCGGTTATCCGGTGTGCTGGAAATTTGATTCCTAACCCTTTCCAATCACGCTGTTCTATTTTGTGGTCTGGAGACTTTAATAACCTCTCCTGAGTTCTTATTTCTTTTCATTTCTCTCATACTTTTCCATGCAGTTGAATCCACCCCCACAGATGTTAACTTGTCACTTTGTTTACATTGGCAGTTACACTACTTGGAGTTTTACCCTTCTCTTCTCCCTGACCCTCTACTTTCTAATTTAAAGTCCTTGGACCACCCTATTTAACCTTTTTGCTGGAACATTGATCTCAACGTGGTTCAGGTGACAACCGTCCCAACGGTACAGATCCCTCCTGTTCCAATACTGATGGCAGTCCCCATGAAATGGAACCCATCTTTTCCAGTCCAGTCTTTTAACCACGTATTTACTTCACTTATTCTCACATCTCTATGCCAATTTGCATGTGGCTCGGGTAGTAATCTGGAGATTATATCCCTTGAGGACCTGTTCTTTAGTTCCTAGTTCCTGATAATCCCCAAACAGGTCCTGTTCCCTCATCTTGCCCATGTTGCAGGAAGCCGCAAAAGATTTTGGACAGGTTCAGTGACTGGGCAAGACTGTTGCAAATAGAATATAATGTGAAAGGAGGAAGATATAGTTTTCTATTTTAGTAGAAAAAAAAAGATAGCAAAATAGGTTTACTAGACAGATTTCTGAGCTAAGGGGAGATGAAGTGATTGAGTAGACTGGGCCTTTTTTATCTGGAGTTTAGAAAAATGAGAGGTCATCTATTGAAGCATATGATGAGTCAAAATATACCCCATAACCCCAGTGAGAGCTCCGTTTAAGATTCCGTTTAAGGAAATGTTTTGATTTTCAGCTGTTCCTCTTTCATTTTCACTAGCCCGTGTCCTTGTAGTTCTGTTGATTGTGTGTCAGGGTATCTTTCTTTAGACAGATGAGGTAGCACAAAACAACAGACTGGAAGATTGCATAATATGTAATACTTCAATCAAAAGCCAACAACTAATCAGATCAAAATAGTATGTTAACCATGTGCTAGATTAAAAAGCTTATTTTGCAAAGTAACTCTTTTACTGCACAAGCAGTGTGTTCAGTGTCAAACAGCACCAGAACAGGAAAACATATGAAACGAGGGAGTCAGCTATTTTGATTGAATTGAATATGTCCATTATAAACAAAATTAGCAAAAATCTAAGTTTCTACAAATATTCAATTTGTTCTTCATAGTTGTGCAAAATGCACTTTATAAGAAATAATTAAACATGGCTTTCTGATATTTTATGTCCGTCACTTTCTCAGTGTGTCACTATATGTATTTTTCAAAGTCTTCTCCTTTGGTTTGGTTCTTAAGATTGACTCACCAATTATTTTTGATTTTGTTCATGAAGGAGAAGACTTTCATCACTTTACTCATGGCCAATGATATTATTTCTATGATTTCCATTTAATGGAAAAAGTTATAGAATTCCGCTTGCTTCTCTTTAAAGTGTCAACTTCATAGAGTGTGCCATGGTATTACACTGTACTTTTTGGACTGCCTTCTTTAGCGAGATGCACACAAGCATAGCTCTATTAACTTTCAATCCAAGAGATGCAAGGATGTCTTTGGAGTGTCCCGGTAGTATTTGCACATTGGCACTTTCCATAGTCTTTTGGTTCCTGTTGACAATTTTCCTGATTAAGTATTGTCACAGCTCCAGGAATCTGGTTAATTGACAATGAACCAAATTGCTTTCAGAGGCAGTGGACCTATGCCTCATTATGGTTTTTGTGAGATTGAGACATCAGCTTCACCTTCCATAAGCCCTTTCAATTCAGGTCCTGTCACAGCACTCTTCTTTAACGGATCTTAGTATGGAGCCGTTGCATGCCTGTCATTGTCATGCAGGACCTCTTGGTTGTGATAACACTGTGATTCACTTCACGTATTCTTATATTGTCCCTCCGGAAAAAAAGAGATGGATGCGATGGCTACTCGAAACATTCATACACAGTGCCATGTCATAGAGACGTAGCGCTGTACAGCATGGAAGCAGACCCTTTGGTCCAACTCATCCATGCTGACCAGATATCCTAAATTAATCTAGTCCCATTTGCCAGCATTTGTCCCATTTCCTTCTAAACCCTTCTTATTCATTTACCCATCCAGATGCCTTTTAAATGTTGTAATTGTTCCAGCCTCCACCTCTTCCTCTGGCTGCTCATTCCAAACATGCACTATCCTCTGTGTGAAAATGTTGCCCCTTAGGTCCCTTTTAAATCTTTTCCCTCTCACCTTAAACCTATGCCCTCTAGTTTTGGACTCCCCCATTCTGGGGAAAAGACCTTGCCCATTCACCCTATTCACACCCCTCATGATTTTATAAACCTCTATAAGGCCACCCCTCAGCCTCTGACGCTCCAGGGAAAATAGCCCCAGCCTATTCAGCCTCTCCCTATTGCTCAAACCCTCCAACCCTGGCAACATATTTGTAAATCTTTTCTGAATCCTTTCAAGCTTCACAACATCCTTCCTGTAGCAGGGAGACCAAAATTGCATGCACTATTCCAAAAGCAGCCCAACCAATGTTCTGTAAAGCCTCAGCAAGACCTCCCAACTCCTATACTCAATGCACTGACCAATAAAGGCAAGCGTACCAAATGCCTACTTCGCTATCCTGCCGACCCGTTACTCAACTTTCAAGGAACTATGAACCTGCACTCCAAGGTCTCCTTGTTCAGCAACACTCCCCAGGACCTTATAATTAAATGTATAAGTCCTGCCCTGATTTGCCTTTTCAAAATGCAGCACCTCACATTTATCAAGGAATTTGTAGGAGGTGAACTTCTTTATAATTCATCTTGCTTTAGAAGTATCTTCTTTATTGACTGCTGCCTGCTGCTCACTTAGATAATTTAGATGGTCAACAGTAGTTGGATGATGCCTCTCCACTTTTACCCATGCCTGTGATCAACCAAATGAGTTCTCTCTAATTATGTTGGTCTAAGGATCATTTCCACCAACAACTCAGCCATTTTACTAAGCTCCTTAATAGATTTGGATGACTTTCTGTACAATGATGAATATGAAGTCAAGAAACCATCAATGTCTCTGGTGAAGTAGATGTCTCTTTATGAACATTGGCAACATGTTCAAATTAATGCACCATACAGTGGATTCCATTTAGACATCTCATAAGACAGCTTTGTAAAGGTGATGTTCACTCCACGTGCACAAAGCCAGTCAAATTATTTTCCTATTCTGGGTTACACTTCTCCATGAATGTTGAGTTGATGCAGTTCAGGATCCCGTTGCATTTGCACTCTCAATATCTTGGATTCCAAAAAATTTCATTTGTGGGATATCATCATCTAAGTACTTAACCTGTCCCAGTAAATTCTCCTTGTTACTTCTGTCAGTGCTGTCAGAATCCTTATATAGTATGCAGATTGCACCTAAGTGTCGTAGGCCAAATGAACAACCTCAGATAGGAGATAACAAGCATGGGGCTGGATGAACACAGCAGGCCAAGCAGCATCACAGGAGCAGGAAAACTTAACATTTCGGGCCTAAACCCTTCATCAGAAATGGGGGAGGGGAAGAGGGTTCTGAAATAAATAGGGAGAGAGGGGGAGGCGGATAGAGGATGGATAGAGGAGAGGATAGGTGGAGAGGAGGCAGACAAGTCAAAGAGGCGGGGATGGAGCCAGTAAAGGTGAGTGTAGGTAGGGGGGTAGGGAGGAGATAGGTCAGTCCAGGGAGGACGGACAGGTCAAGGGGGCGGGATGATGTTAATAGATAGGAGATGGGGGTGTGGCTTGGGGTGAGAGGAAAAACAGGTTAGGGAGGTGGAGATGAGCTGGGCTGGTTTTGGGATGCGGTTGGGGGAGGGGAGATTTTGAAGCTTGTGAAATCCACATTGATGCCATTGGGCTGCAGGGTTCCCAGGCTGAATATGATTTGCTGTTCCTGCAGCCTTCGGGTGGCATCACTGTGGCATTGTAGGAGGCCAAGGATGGACATGTCATCTGAGGAATGGGAGGGGGAGTTGAAATGGTTCGCGACTGGGAGATGCAGTTGTTTGTTGCGAACTGAGCGCAGGTGTTCTGCAAAGCGGTCCCCAAGCCTCCGCTTGGTTTCCCCGATGTAGAGGAAACCACAACGGGTACAGCGGATGCAGTATACCACATTGGCAGATGTGCAGGTGAACCTCTGCCTGATGTGGAATGTCTTCTTGGGGCCTGGGATTGACCTGTCCGTCCTCCCTGGACTGACCTATCTCCTCCCTACCCCCCTACCTACACTCACCTTTACTGGCTCCATCCCCGCCTCTTCGACTTGTCTGCCTCCTCTCCACCTATCCTCTCCTCTATCCATCCTCTATCCGCCTCCCCCTCTCTCCCTATTTATTTCAGAACCCTCTTCCCCTCCCCCATTTCTGATGAAGGGTTTAGGCCCGAAACGTCAAGTTTTCCTGCTCCTGTGATGCTGCTTGGCCTGCTGTGTTCATCCAGCCCCATGCTTGTTTTCTCGGATTCTCCAGCATCTGCAGTACCTTTTATCTCTGATACAACCTCAGATAGGAAGTGAATGAAGGTTCACACTTGTGTTCGACTCCCATTGGTGTTTCTAAGATACATACCATTTAGTTTCTCAACAAGTGCAAGCAAAGGAAGGTGGCTCATGGTTCAATGATGGTAACTTATATCAAGTAGCTTGATGATCACCCCACATGTTTATTCAGCCATTTTCACAACCTCTGGACTATTGGCTCCTTTCCAATTGCTTGATTCATCCTTGGTTTATAAGCTGCCTTGTGACTAATCAACTCAGGCTATGAGATAATGTTGAAAATTTCTTTAAGTTGGTTGTGGCAGGGATGAAGGGACCAGAGCTGGCTGGTCTCTGGATGTTGTTTGAGTCATTTCACGCTGGTGCAGCATGGCAAGCCTTGCAGTGTATTTGCAGCATCCTTTCACTGATTTGTTAGATCCCAATCCAAACCGGCTTTTAGGTACACTACTCAGAGTTTTTGTTTCATAGAATGATGGTTTATTCTACTTGAGTGCTAAAGATAGTAGTGATACCGACCTCATTTCAGATGATGAAGTTGAAGGTATTTCAGAGATTTCCTTGGTGCCGCAGGTTTGTGTAGGTTTCACTCAAATCAAAGTCTCCATGCTGATTCCAGAATTTAATTTCATTGTCCTTAGTTCCCCTTTTCAAAAAAAGTCAATTCTGTAGAAAATCTAACTTCAGGTAGCTAAACATTGAAATTTATGGGTAGTTTCTTAATATAATTGAAAATAATGCATACTTCACACTGATCATTAATATTTGAAGTGTGAATTTAGAGTTAAGGGCTCAAATTACTTTCCTTAGACAGTGACTTTGAATTAAAGTTGCATCTGCACTGCAATTGTTAATGAGCAGCTGTTCTGTTAATGAACAGATGGCTGCAGGAGGCTAACTGAACTCCATGCTCAAATTCCTGATTTGTGCACTCATAAATGTGAGTTTATTCAGAACTGTGCAAGCACAAATTTATTGTAGCCTTGACTCAGGCAATAATGTAAGAGCTCAATGCCAGAAAAGTGAGAGCAGTTGCCCTCAATTTAGTATAGATATAATATAGGAACTTTTAAAATCATTACTTAGACCTCACTTGCAGTGCTATGGATAATTCTGGCACCACTTTTCAGGGAAGATATAGATCTATGAAAGGATGCGGTGAAAAATTACCAAGATTTAAGCAAGGATGAGGGATTTCGGTGATGAGGAGAAGTTGGAAAGGTTGGATTGTTGTAACTTTGGGATATAGAAGGTTAAAAGGTACCAAGGTTTTTACAATATGAGACTTCCATTACATTAATGGAGGAAAAAAGATTAATCCTTCTGATGAGTGGATCAATAACTAGAAGTTATAAATTTAAAATAATTGGTAAAATATCTAGACCAAAGAGGACAAATGTTGCCGGGATATAGAACATTCTGCCTGCAAAAATGATTGAACTTGATATCATAGATAATTTTGAAAGGGAACTGAACAGGTAATTGAGGAACTTATCCAGTTATGGCTAAAATTGAGTTGTGAAGTTAAGCACAACTGTTGTTTTCAAGAACCAGTATGAGCACCATGGTTTGAATGGCTTTCTTGTGTGCCATAAGTTTCAAAGATTCAATTAGTGAGGTGATCTTTGATAAAGTAATGGCACCAAGAAGCACCTGGTAAGGCTGACAATGGGGGAAACAAGGGAAATTTTCCAGTGGCTGAATTCATATCTGACACAAGAAAATGATGATGATAATTGCAACATCATCACATCTGTATAAGTGTTCCTCTGGGGAGCATCCCCATCCCAACCATTTTCACTAATCACCATTCATCATCGTCTTCATTAATGACCTATGAACTGTCATAAAGTTAGGGGTGTTTTTTCTATTTGCAACGACTCCAACAATGAAACAACTCATACCAGGCTACAACAAGGCTTGGACAATTTCGAGGCTTGAGTTGAAAAATAACTGGTTATGTCCATACCACATGAATGCTAGCTAATGTTAATCTCTAACAAGAGAAAAACAGAGAAAAGAAAAAGAGATTTATAAGGATTACACCAGGAATATCTGAGTTTACTTATTGGGAAAGAACAGACAGGGTGGATCTCTTTGCGGTTAAAACATAAAGGAGGCTGTGCAGTAGAAATCTTTAAAATTATGAATATTTTGATAACATAGATCCAGAGAGAATGTTTCTGTTTGTGGGGAAGAGCATAACCAGAGTTCGTCAATATAAGATAGTCACCAAGAAATCTAGAAATGAGTTCAGAAGAAACTTCTTTGCCGAAAGAGTGATGAGAATGTAGAACTCACTACTTCAGGAAGTGGTTAAAATGAATAGTTTAGATGCATTTCAGGGGAAAATAGACAAATATTTGAGAGAGAAAGGAATAGAAAGTTAACAAAGTTAATTTAGTACAGAAGAACCAGACTGATTCCTGGGTGACAGGTTTGTTGTATGAGGACAGTTTGGATTAACTGGTCTTGTATTCACTGGTGTTTTGAAGAATGAAAGGGGATCTCATTGCAACATAAAATTCTGACAAGGCTTGACAGACTAGAATGCAGAGATTGGGTTTCCAGGCTTGCACGATGGTAGGGCGGGCAGAGGTGCTCGCAGAATGTGGGGTCATGGTCTCAGAATACCGGGTAGGCCTTTACTGACTGAGGTGAGGAAAGATTTCTTCTCTCAAAGGGTGTTGAATTTGTGGCATTTTCAACAACAGAAAGCTGTGGCAGCTAGGTCACTGAATATGGTTGAGGAAGAATAAATATATTTCTAGAAATTAAAGGTAACAAGGAGTGTGTTGGGAAGCAGGAATATAACGTTGAGATAAAAGATCAACGGTAATCATGTTGAATAGTAAAGCAGGAATAATGGGCTGAATGGACTACTCCTGCTCCTATTTTCTATGTTTCTATGAAAATCGTGAAGAAGCTGGAGTGGCACATGAACTGGTTGGTGTGAATTCGTCTGGTTCTGTGTTTTATAACACAGGTAATCCTATTTAATCATCTCCTCAATGCCCTTCATTCACAACACCCAGGCCCTTCACTGTAAGTAGTATGAAAACATAATTTAATATAACATTATTTACACACTTCCTACAGACACCATTAGCTCATTAGGAGCCAGTTATGACCACCACCTGCACATGAACCCTGCCCTCATTTGAATACCAGAGATTTAGCTTATTCTAGTCCATAATCGTGAGAACCAATATTGTGTAGAACGTACTAAACTGCAGCTGATTTCCAACTTTTCAGTGCTGAATATTGTGAATTAATGTTGGAGAAAGTACATAAGCACAATCTTTCATAATTCTTAGCATTCTTTCAAAACTAGTTTTAAAATGTTTATTTTCCTATTGAAATCGTTCACTTGCTTGCTTTACTTATATGGTTATGAGGAATGAGCTGTAATAAAGGGCTCGATCCTCGCTGTAACTTTATGAAACTAAAGCCATTTCCAACTAAGCCATAGATTATGATCCATGCAGACCTTTACAGGTGAGAGGTTATCTTATTAAATTGAAAGTTATTTGATAATATGCCCTGGATTGGGTGTTGAGTTTTTTTTAAAAATTACTCAGTTGTGGGATGTGGGCGTTACTGGATTACCAGCATTTATTGCCCATCCCTACTTGCCCTTGAGAAGGTAGTGGTGAGCTGCCTTCTTGAACCACTGCAGTTCACCTGCTATGGGTTGATCCACAATGCCGTTAGGGAGGAAATTCCAGGATTTTGATCCAACGACAGTGAAGGAATGGCGATATATTTCCAAGTCAGGATGGTGAGTGGCTTGGAGGGGAACTTGAAGGTAGTTGTGTTCCCATGTATCTTCAGTCCTTGACCTTCTAGATGAAAGTTGTCATGGGTTTGGAAGGTGCTGTCTGAGGATCTTTGGTGAATTTCTGCAGTGCATCTTGTAGAGAGTACACAATGCTGCTACTGAGAGTTGGTGGTGGAGGGGTTGGATGCTTGTGGACGTGGTGTTGATAAAGCGGGCTGCCTTGGCCTGGATGGTGTCAAGTATCTTGAGTGTTGTTGGGGCTGCACTCATCTGGGCAAATGGGGAGTATTCTATCACACACTGACTTGTGCCTTCTAGATGGTTAACAGGTTTTGAGGAGTCAGGAGGTGTGTTACACACCACATAGTCCTAGCCTGTGACCTGCTCTTGTAGCCACTGTGCTCATGTGGTGAGTCCAGTTGAGTTTCTAGTCAATAATAACTCCCAGGATGTTGACAGTGGGAAATTCAATGGTGGTTACGCCATTGAATATCAAGGGGCAGTGGTTAGATCGTCTCTTATTGGTGATGGTCATAGCCTGGCATTCGTGTGGCATGAATGTTACTCTCCACGTGTCAGCCCAAGCCCGGATATTGGCCAGATCTTGTTTACATTTGGACATGGATTGCTTCAGTATCTGAGTCATGAATGATGCTGAATGTTACTCAGTAAAAATTACTCAGTTGTGGAATGTGGGCGTTACTGGATTACCAGCATTTATTGCCCATCCCTACTTGCCCTTGAGAAGGTAGTGGTGAGCTGCCTTCTTGAACCACTGCAGTCCACCTGCTGTGGGTTGATCCACAATGATCGCAATCATTAGCGAACATCCCCACTTCTGACCTTATGATGGATAGAAGGTTATTGATGAAGCAGTTGAAGATGGTTGGATCTAGGACACTATCCTAAGGAACTCCTGCTGCGATGAGTTGACTGACTTCCAACAACCACAACCATGTTCCTATGGGGCAGGTATGAATCTAACCACTGGAGACTTTGCCCCCGGATTTCCATTGATTCCAGTTTTACCAGGGCTCCTTGATGCCACACTCAGTTGAATGCAGCTTTGTTGTCTAGGGCCGTCAGTCTCACAACACCTGACTGTGGAAACCATGCACTACCTTGGACAAGGTTGAAATGGCTGTGTCAGTGAAAATGGCTTGATAATGGCAGATCAGTGATCCTAGTGCTGTATACATTTGAGGCACCAAGTGTTTTCCCAGAACACTAGATCCACTGATTTCTTTTAATTTGTGTTCAATCCATTTTCTGAAATACTATTCTGGTTTATTTTGTAGTTTGCGATGTTTACTGCCATTCATAAACACTACATTCTAGAAGATTGGAAGAAGTTTGCAGCATCACATCCTGAATGTCTTGAGGTATTTGAAAACTCTCTTTTTTGAGATAAAATTGAATAACAATGTTATCTGTACTCTGATCAAACTCTATCATCTCTCTGCTGCTATTTATGTTTACAGTTAGGTCAGTGATGGGGTGCTTTGCATATTTCACTTACACTCTTATGGTGATTTGTGTTTGGGTGGGGATTAAAGAGGAGATAATTCTTTCTTTAGTAGGGAACGGATGGTGCTAAAATGTAATCTTTGTCCTCAGAATGGATGGAATGGAAAGCCATTGCTCTTGTGAGCATTGAGGCTTAGTTTTGTGTCAGAACCCACCCCAAATTATAGTTGGACCTTACATCTCTGCTTTCCAATACCTCAGCAGCACATGACCATAAATATTACAAATGTGACTTTTGACACAAACTGTTCCCAACAGCTGGGGTTGCTATAATTAGTAGGAGATAGTAAGGACTGCAGATGCTGAAAGCTGCAGTCAATAAACGTGGAGCTGGACAAACACAGCAAGTCAGACAGCATCAGGTGAGCAGGAAAGTCAACATTTCAGGCTGAAACCTTTCATCCAGATGCTGTCTGACCCTGCTGTGTTTGTCCAGCTCTACATTTATTGTTATAATTAGTACTTGGGTATGGAGATCTGTGAGACCTGAAAGGTTGAAAAGGAACAGAAAAATAGTTGAAGCCTGCTGACCTTGAAACCTAAATTTCTGAACTGCATTTCCAATGGAAAGAATTCCAGGCCAGTTGTGAATTTAAGATACTCAAAATGCCCTTTTAACTTTTTGAGTATAGCAGTTTGAAGCAGCACCTTGATTAATCATTCTTTCATTCTCTTTCTTTCTGTTGTGATATCTCCCTTCAGCACATAGCTGTTAGCTCAGGCACTGGCCAGAAAGACTTGGACAAGCTTTACACAATTCTGGAAACAATCCCAGCCATCAAATTCATCTGTCTGGATGTTGCCAATGGTTACTCAGAATACTTTGTTGAATCAGTTAAAACTGTCCGGGCTAAGTTTCCGAAACACACAATTATGGTGAGTATTACATCCACACAAAACAACTGGTGAAACATCTTCTAACATATTAAATTATTGTGGCAGATAGTCATAGGGTAATCCAACATAGAGTGCATGAATATGGTTCCACTCTCTTTCTTGACACATTTCCAATACAGTCAAGTTGAAAAGCTGGAAAATACTTTGTGGTTATCAGTGGTTGCCAAAAGGAAGGAGGCATTGATGAAATTCAAGATTGCTGACCCGGTACAAGTCATGTGATTCAATTTGATATTTCTGAAATTGCAGCATGTATTTGCAGATAATGAGGATTAGGAAAAAGACATCTATCATTAAAATCATACGGCAACAGTAAAGAAAACTAACCAGCTGTTGCTATAACAGAAACAAAGTACTCCAAATGCTGTAGATCAGAAATTAAAACAGAATGTGCTGGAGAATTTTGCCAGGCAGCACCTCCAGTGAGGAACATTGATCAGAGTATCTTGTGGCTAATTGTAGTTCTTTATGGGATTTATTTCAATGAGTAGATAATGGGCCTGCATTATTGGGCTGGGGGCAGCAATCAGTGTCTGATCAAGGGGCTGGCCTTCCTGCCCTTGCTTACATCCACTTTGTCTCCTTTCCCAACTATCCCCAAATTTAATTTATGTACTTGAGACTTGAGTCCTCAATAATCATGGAAATCCAGAGGGAGGGATGACCTTCAAACAGCAATCAAAGCCTCTGTATCAGTGCTGCCAAGCAAAAAAAAAATGCTGCCTTTGATTGGCTCACTAGGTGGGGTTTCAAAATGGAGACTTCATTCCAGAGGAAGGCCCCTTGGTGGCTATGCAACTGCCTGATTGGCATGTGATTCAACAGGTCATCATGAAAAGAGGTGGTGTGCGAGTCCAGCTGATAGATAAGATCCCCTACATCTCAGGATTCTGCTGGCTGATAAAGTAAAATGATGGTTCAACTGTCATTTAGAGTCGTAGACTTGCACAGCGTGGAAACAGATCCTTTGGTCCAACTTGTCCATGCAGCTATCCTATATAAATCTAGTCCCATTTGCCAGCACTTGGCCCATATCGCTCGGAACTCTTCAAATTCATACACCCATCCATGTGCCTTTTAAACGTTGTTATTGTACCAGCCTCCAGCACTTCCTCTAGCAGCTCATTCTAAACACGCACCACCCTCTGCAGGAAAAAGTTGCCACTTAGGTCCCTTCTAAATCTTACCCCTCTTGCCTTAAACCTATGCCTTCTAGTTTTAGACTCCCCCACCCCAGGGTAAAGACCTTGGCTATTCACCCAATCCATGCCCCTCATTATTTTATAAACCTCTACAAGATTACCCCTCAGCCTCTGACGATCCAGGGAAAATAGCCCCAGCCTATTCTCCCCATAGCTGAAACCCTCCAACCCTGGGAACATCCTTGTAAATCCCTTCTGAACCCTTTCAAGTTTCACAACATTGTTCCTTTAACAAGGAGACCAGAATTGCACACAGTATTTCAAAAGTGGCCTGACCAATGTCCTGTACAGCTGCAACATGAACTCCCAACTCCTATACTCAATGCACTGACAAATAAAGGCAAGTATACCAAATGCTTTCCTCACTATCCTATCTGTCTGTGACTCCACTTTCAAGGAACTATGAACTTGCACTCCCAGGTCTTTTTGTAAAGCAGCACTCCCCAGGACCTTACCATTAAGTGTATAAGTCCTGCCTTGATTTTCCTTTCCAAAATGCAGCACCTCACATTTATCTAAATTGAACTCTATCTGTCACTCCACGGCCCATTGGCTCACCTGATCAAGATTCCCGTTGTACTCTTAGGTAACCTTCTTCGCTGTCCACTACACCTCTAATTTTGGTGCCATCTACAAATTTACTAAACATACCTCTTATGTTCACTTCCAAATCATTTATATAAATGACAAAATGCAGTGGACCCAGCACCAATTTTTGTGGCACACCGCTGGTCACAGGCTTCCAGTCTGAAAAGCAACCCTCCACCACAACCCTTGGTCTTGTCCCTTCGAGCCAGTTCTGTATCCAAATGCCTTAGTGAAATCCGTATAGATCATGTCCACTGCTCTGCCTTCATCAATCCTCTTCATTACTACTTCAAAAAATTCAATTAAGTTAGTGAGACATGATTTCCCACGCACAAAGCCAAGGTGACAAAATCAGTCCTTGCCTTTCCAAATATAGTTGATGTGTTAAGTGCTGAAATAGCCTATCATTTTCTGATGAATTTTCCTTGCATTAATTTTGCTGACAATCATCTTCTTGGCACGCAAAGATGTGTTCTTTTAAGATAATGTGCCTGCTTTTCTGCTTTTGAGTTTTATTTTATTATGTTTGGTCACTTTTGTCTTTTTAAACTGAAGGCTGGTAACGTGGTGACAGGGGAGATGGTTGAAGAGCTTATTTTATCAGGAGCTGATATCATCAAAGTGGGCATCGGACCAGGTAATTGAATAATATAGCAGGTAATGAGGGAACAAAATGCTCTGAAGTGTTACTTGGGCTGATTTCCATTTGTAAACATTCATTGAAAAATGCAGTTACTTTTGAGTTTTTATTCTTTACAGCTGGATGAATGACATATCCTTGATTAGTTCAGTAGCTGTCCCATAGTCTGTACCAGCAATGTTAAGCAGTTTTGAAACTTGTACATTTTCTATAAAAATCCCTTCAAAGTGCTTTTGTGTGCATTTTTGTGTCAATGAATTGAGAAGTGTTGTACAGACAAAGCTGCATGGACCATGAGTGCCCAGAACTTGATCACTAATCCATAGGTGTGTTTAACCCTCACAGCTAAAGCTAAACATAATCCCTGAGCCCTGACCCTCAGGCACTCGAATCCTGACAATTCAATCACATTTATGTATGTATTCTTTATTTGTTGTACTTGGTGTTGTAACGTTGTTAATTCAATAATCATAAGTCAGAATACCAAAGTCACATAACACCAGGTTACAGCCCAACAGGTTTATTTGAAATCACAAGCTGATCTTAAAACTGTGTGACCTTGGTCTCGGTTCCGCCCTCTACAAATGGATCCTAAGCTTTCTGACCCATAGGCCACAGAGAGGAAAGGTAACTGTGTCTCCTCCACAATAACACTCAACACTGGAGCCCGCGAAGGATGTGTCCTCAGTCCCCTACTGTACTCCTGTGTACCTATGACTGTGTTGCCAAATTCCGATGAAAGCCATCTACAAGTTTGCTGATGACACACTGTAGTGGGGTGCATATGTACATAGAACATAGAACACAGAACAGTACAGCACAGTACAGGCCCTTCGGCCCACAGATGTTGTGCCGAACTTTTACCCTAAACCTAAGGTCTATCTAACCTCCAAACTTACCTTACACTATCATCCATATGCCTATCTAATAGCCGCTTAAATGCCCCTAATAACGGTGACTCCACTACCCTTTCCGGCAATGCATCCCACGCCCCTACCACTCTCTGAGTAAAGAACGTACCTCTGACGTCTCCCCTTTGTCTACCTCCACTCACTTTGAAACTATGTCCCCTCGTAATAGCTACCTGGTTCTCTGGTTGTCCACTCTATCTACTCCTCTGATCATTTTGTGCACCTCTATCAAGTCATGTAACGATGAGTCAAAATACAGAAGGGAGATAGAAGGCTTGGCGACATGGTGCAATGAAAACAATCTGTCTCTCAATGTCGGCAAAACTAAAGAACTGATCATCGACTTCAGAAAGAAAGGAGAACACGCCCCATCTACATTAACGGAACTGAGTTTGAGAGAGTGAAGGGCATCAAGTTCCTCGGAATGACAATGACTGACGACTTGTCCTGGACTTCCCACATAAATGTGACAGTTAAGAAGGCGCGACAACGCATCTTCTTCCTCAAGTGGCTCAGGAAATTTGGCATGTCCATAAGGTCCCTCACCAACTTCTACAGATGCAGCATTGAAAGCATACTGTCTGGGTACATAATGGCCTGGTATGGCAACTGCTCTGCCCAGGACCGTAAAAAACTACAGAAAGTGGTATGCACAGCCCAGACCATCACAGAAGCCAACTTTCCATCCATGGACTCTATTTACACTGCTCACTAGCATGGAAAGGTGACTATCATCATCAAAGACCATTGCACCCTGGTAATGACCTCCTACAACTTCTTCCGTCAGGCAGAAGACATAGAAGCCTGAACACGCACGAGCAGGCTCAGGAACAGCTTCTTTCTGGCCATTATCAGAATGTTGAATGGACTTTAGCCTGAAATAGTGTAACTTGCAATGTGTCCCATATGTCTCTAAGCCTTTTTGATCCGTACATCCTTTGCTTGCTGTGATCTGCCTGTACCGCTGGTAAACAAAGCTTTTCACTGTATTTCAGTACATGTGACAATAAAATCAAAATCAATAAAATCAAATCGGTGTGCTGCTCCTTTGTCAGGTAACTTCACCTGACACACCGAAAGCTTGTGATTTTAAATAAACCTGTTGGACCTGGTGTTGTGTGACTTCTGGCTTTGTCCACCCCAGTCCAACACCAGCACCTCCACTTCTTTAGGATAGCAGGCTTTGCTTGCCTTCCCTCCCTGTCCCCTTTTCTGGAGCAGGCATCATCTGGTCTGGGTAAAAGTCACAATAGTCTTATCAGACGATCAGACTGCTCTATCGTTAGAGAGCGAGTATTGGTGCTCACCATGCCTTAGATGAGGTGAAAGTGTGAGAAGGAGAATCCATTATGGTAACTTCAGCTGGTGCGGGAATTCAACCCACGCTGTTGGCATCACTCTGCAATGCAAACCATCCATCTAGTCAACTGAGCTAATGAACTCCACTGGTCTGCATTCATCTATTACAGATTGTTTAAAGGTGTTAGTAAATTGTTGAATGGGATATTGGCATGTATTTGAACTCAGATTTAATTACATCTGAACTCACAACATAGCCACAGAAAAGACGTATTAGAGAAATTCTAGGGTCTAAAAGTGAAAAGTCCGAGGACCAAATCCTAGGGTTCTAAAAGGTATGACTGCAGAGATAGACTGCAGACTCTAGAAAGGTCCTGGTGCTTGGAACGTAGCAAGTATAACTGTTGTTCAAGGGAGGGAGAAAGGAAATAGAGAACAAAGGTAAGGTTAATGATCTTAAAAATTAATGTAAATAATTGTATGAGCAGACACAGTCAGCATATCTTTACAAATTGTGTTTGACAAATTTTAGAGTTTTTTGAGGATGTAAAAAAATGGATGTAGTATTCCAAAGGTCTTCCAACAGATATTTGATAAGGTACCAGACAAAAAAAGATAATATGCAAGATGTGATCTCATGGAGTTGAGGATGAACAAGAAGGAAAGACTAAAGATAAACAGGGCATTTTCAAATTTGAAATCTGTAACTGATGGAATAACATAAGGATCAATGCTGGGGCTTCAGCTTAGGAAATTTTACTACAATTGCATAATCCATATTGAGACCATACCTCCTTTTCCTTTATTCATTCATGGGATGTGGGTGTTGCTGGTTAGGCCAGCATTTATTGCTCATCTTAATTGCCCATGGTCAACCAAATTGCTGTGGGTCTGGAGTCACATGTAGGCCAGACCAGGTAAGGATGGCACTTTCATTCCCAAAAGGACATTAGTGAACCAGATGGGGTTTTCCTGACAATCAGCAATGGACTTTGGAACAAGATCTTTGTTAGACCCTTAATTCCATATTCCTTATTGAACTCAAATTTCACCATCTGCCATGGCAGGATTTAAACCTGAGTCTTCAGAACATTAGCTGAGTTTCTGGATTAATAAGTCTAGTGATAATACCACTCGGCCATTGCCTCCCCTGAAGAACTGCATGCAGTTTTGTTTTCCATACATAAAGAAGGATATACTTTCATTGAAGGTGATAAAGTGAAAGTTCACTAGGTTGGCTCTGGGGATGAGAGGGTTGTCCTATGTTGAGAGGCTGAATACATAGGCCCAAGTGCACTCACATTTAAAAGAATGTGTGATGATCTCAGTGGAACATATAATATTCTGAAGGCTTTGATAGGATAGGCATTGAGACAAGTGGGCACTTGTTTTTTCGGGCTAGGAAATCTGGAACATAGAGTAAGAGGTTGATCATTTAGGAGTGAGATACGGAGCATTTTTTTTCACTCAATGGATTATGAATCTTTTGATGGGGGAAGGGATCCCAAATTGTGTTTGGGAGGATTTTGTTGTTCAGCACATTTCTGGATGAACACGGAAAGTGCAGACTTTAAAAACTATTTAATTGGATGAGGGTCATTTTCAGTTTGATAACAGATCTGGTATAGGCAGATTGGAAAGGAAGATTGGTAGGCAAATTTGTAATGGAACAATGAGCTCCCCTCAAGGGTGGGATAGTTTGGATATTGTTGAGGTACATTCCATGAGCAGTCACCCAAAATCAAAGTTTGATTGAAGTTGAAAGAGATAGAAAGTAGGATGAAATAGAAATAGGCTATATATCATAAGTTCAGGCTAATAATACATGTGAGGGCCATGTTGAATATAGAAAGTTCAAAGTCATGAAGTTTTTCACCTCACTTCCCTTTGCACAATTACTTCTTTTAAAAATAAGGGATATTAACATCCCCTATTTTGACTACTCTGTAATTGGCACACATATCTCTCATTTCCCTGTGACTTTGCTGAGAGAGGTTTTGAGAAGAAACTGTCAGGTATCATAAAAGAGAATCCAAAAGTCTTCTGTAAGTAGTAGCAGTATGTAGTAAAAGTATGCACAAGGAGGGTCAGGGCTGATTTTTGAGAGATTATGAAAATGATTTATGAGAATGGTTCCAAATTGAAAAACTTCAGTTATGTGGATAGATTGAAGAAGTTGAAGAATTGTGCCTTTTAAAATAAATTAGGTATGTACTTGAAGTGAAAAAATTCTTAGGGCTGTAGGCTGTGGGGAAAGGACAGACAGGTAGGACAAGCTGAGTTGTCCTTGCAGAGAGCCGTTTTGGCTTCCTTTTGTGCTGTAGGCATTCTATGTATTCTATCCTGCTGTTTATGCCTGAATAGTACTCAATGAACCAATATTGTGATTCACCTACTCCTGTCAAACTTGGCTTTTTCTTTGAGAAATCAGACAGTTGCTGGTTCAAGCCTAAGCCCAGGACTGGAAATATAAACTTCCCTTATATCACCACCACCCCCGCCCCAGGAAGTATATCCTTTTTAAATCAAAGCCTTTTTGCCAAGTGAAATGGATGTGAAAATCCCATTACAGTATACAAAGCACGTGTGGAAAATTCTCAATGTCCTCGCTCATCCAAAACAAAAAAAAATCAATTGGCTCTATGTTTACCTGTCATTTTTAGGATCTTGTGCGCAATTGGCTACCATTTTTGTATATTTAACATTTGTGACAACAAGATATCAATTATTTTGCGAATTCCTGAAAATATCATAAAAGAACATATAAAGGCACGTTTTTGTTCTTTGTTGGTGTAAACTATTTTTAAATCTTTCTAGGTTCCGTGTGCACAACTCGGATTAAAACAGGAGTTGGCTACCCTCAGCTGAGTGCAGTTATTGAGTGTGCCGACTCTGCTCATGGCCTTAAAGGACACATCATCTCTGTGAGTGACACACTTAATATCAGTTAAACCAGTTAACTTTAGGGAATGGACTTGATAAATGTTTTTCTTTATTAACAGAACTTTATTTGGTTGGATGTCTTGTATTCAAGAGACATGTTTGGGGGACATATTCAAATATACAAAAATAGATTATGGAGTTTAAGAGGATGGCTTCCCATCACCATCTTAAGGACAATTAGGGATGGTCAATAAATGCTGGCCTCGCTATTGACACATACATTCTGTGAATAAAGAAGTTTTAAAAATCATAGTTTGATCATTTAGGCGGTTTTAGAAGGATTTGCTTTTTACACTTGTTTATGGTAATTTTGCATAATTTTACTGCCATTTCCTGTTAATGCATTGCTTTTTGTTTGATTCATTGGTAATGTCTGTTTAGAACCCACATTACACCCTCTCATTAGAGTAACTGTGATGTTTAAACTATAGACTGGAATGCATTATGTTAACAGTGAGGTAACTATTAATTATTGTTGATTACACAGTGAGAACACATGATGAAAGTTACCAGACCCAATGTAATCAAGATTATATTAAAGCCTGCAATAAGGCAGTTTGTCATCAACTAAACCTCATTATAGTCCAAATAAGATAGAAGATACAGAATAATGTGACATAGGGAAATTTACATTAGTGTGTTGAGATAATTACCACTTTGTAAAGATCCGCATGGAGTCTGAGGTGTGTCTATCACTGCCTTGAAGTACAGAGAATTTCTGAAAATTATCATCCGAGTCTCCAGTATTTTTTCTCTTGCAATAAGTGCTGAGGAGCTCTCAATCAGAGAATGCAACAATTAAAGGGCTCATTATACGAAGTAACATCCATTAAAATTAATAGATGGAAAATAATCCCATCTACAAATGAAGCACACTGTGTCCATGGCCAAATTTTTGCTGGCCACAGCCCACAGTACATTCCTACAAAAGGCAAAATAAAGCCAGAGCTCTCTGGATGTTAAAAGAGATAGTAATTAAAGCAAAATGGTGGAGAAATTCAGCTGGCAGCATTTGTGGAGAGAAACAGAGCTAATATTTTGAGTCCAGTCTCACTGCGTAATCAACGATTATTAATAGTTGCCTCACTGTTAACATAATTGATTTATTTCCTGTAAAACTGAGAAGGCTGAGTTGGGACCCAGACTGAGTTGTACCAAATTATGATGGACACAGATGGGATAGATTGAAAGAAACCTTTTCTCCTAGTGGAAGAATCAATAACTGGGGAAGGGTTGCGGCGCTCTTGTGATTGGAACCAGCTGGATCTTCTTGACTATGAGATCCTTGATTGGGATTGTTAACCTTGGCCAAACAGGAAAGCCCTGGCAGACTAATATAACAAGGAGATTTAGAATCTCCTCAGTTCAGGGACTGACTTCCAAGCTGACTGGCCACAGCCAGTCTACCGTACATAAGTAAATAAAGGGTGACTTGGTGACGGGATACTGGCCTCAGTGCAGTTATTTCAGGAGGCATGAGATTTCATGGGGTCCACAGTCAATGTTAAGAGCTTCCAGGGCAACTGGATACTGCTGTGTTACTGCCTCTGCAGGTTCTGTCCTGCCACCGAGACAGGATGTATGCAAATAGTGATGGTACTGGATTGATTGCTGCTTCACTTTTTGTTTGCATTTAGAGACAGAACAATACAGTGAGCTTGTAAGTTCTAAATGATGCACTCCAACATCCAAATTTGGCTCACCCTCTGCCTAAACATTGCCCCTGAGGTCCCTTTTAAATCTTTCCCCTCTCACCTTCAACCTATGCCCTCTAGTTTTGGACTATCCCACCTTGTCTATTTACCCTATACATGCCCCTCATGGTTTTATAAACCTCCACAACGTCACCCTTCAGCCCCTGAAGTTCCAGCGAAAATAGCCCCAGCCTGTTCGCCTTTCCCTATAGCTCAAACTCTCCATTCCTGGCAATATTCTTGTAAGTCTTCACTGAACCCCTTCAAGTTTCATAACACCCTTCCTATAGCAGGGAGACCAGAATTGTATGCAATATTCCAAAAACGGCAAAACCAATGGAGTAAGATTGATTCAAACAATTTCCGTAAAGTCTAACATAGTTTGTGGTTTTCTTTTGATTAATAAACTTTGATATTCTTTGGTTAAAACTACATTGGCATCCTCTTTGTGAACATGTTCAGTAACTTACCTCCAGATAAATTGAAAAGAAAAATAAAACTTATCGTCCATTGAGCCAGATTTCACTCTGTCATCTGACTTGTCCTATATGATCATAATCATAAAGGACAATCATATTGTCCTAATCATACCATTTGGTGAAGACAGCTGCAAAGTACTCGTGTATCCTATCAATCATACCCACTGCTCCTCTGCATAAATCCCCTTTTAGGCCCTAATCAACCCCCATTTTCCTATAAGAGATATGTATTTTATGTATTTTCTGCTCGGCTCTTCTTGTATTCTCCCTTTTTATTTCACTTCCTATATTCAACCTGGCTTCCACTTATATTATCATCTTTCTCTGCCTCAACTTACTCTCTACCTAAAATACAAACAAATTACTGCAGATGTTGGAAATCTGAAATAAAAGTATAAAATGCTGGAGAAACTCAGCAGGTCTGGTAGCAACAAGTTCAAAGACTCTTCTTCAAAACTTCAGAACAGTTACAGAACAGAACTAGACTCAGCCTAACTAGTCTCTATTTATAACTGAATTGTTCCAGCATATGTCCTGGTGAATCTCTTCTTGCACCCTCTCTCGTGCAATCTCATCCTTCCTCCAGTGTAGCAACCAGAACTGCATACGGTACTCCAGCTGTTGCCTAAGTAATGACTTATACAACTCCATCATAATTTCACTGCCCTTACGTCCAGTGCCTGCACTAATAAAGTTAAATATCCCACATGCCTTATGAACCACCTTATCCAATTGCCCTGTCGCCTACAAGGATTTATGAACAGGTATGGCAAGGTGTCTCTGATCCTGTGTTTCCTAGAGTCCTACCATTCATTGTGTACGCCCTTGCTTGTAAGTCCTTTCAAGATGTACGTTTTTCAGGATCAAGTTAAATTTGCCATTGTTCTGTCTATTTTACCAACCCTCCTAATATCATCCTGTAATCTAAGACTTTCATCTTCACTATTTACCACACCATCAATCTTTGTGCCATCTCTGAACTTGATCATTAATGTACACTTTAAGCACCACGGGACCCAGCATCAAACCCTGTGGTATGTCACAGACAAAGGCTTCAAGTCACAAAAACAACCTTCAACCATTATTCTGTCTCCTGCCACTAAGCCAATTTTGGATCCAATTTGCTAAATTGCCTTGCATTCCATGGGCTTTCAGCTTCTTAACCAGTCTTCCATATGAGACCTTGTCAAAAGCTTAACTGAAGTTCGTTTCGACTACATTCATTGCACAACCCTCATCAATACGCCTAGTCAGCTCCTTGAAAAACTCAATCAAACCTGAGAGACATGATTTCCCCTGCTGTTATCAGACTTTTGAATGGACCTCTTTAACACTAATACTGATCTACTAATCTCTCTACACTAATCTCTCTTTGTGTCTTCTTGGCAGCTGTAGCATTGTATCCTGCACTCTGTTCTGTTACCCTGATGCACTTGTACTATACAACCTGCCTGTAAAGCATTTAAGAAAGGACTTTTCACTATACCTCGGTAGACATGACAGTAATAAATCAAATCAAATCAAACAAAATTATGCTAACTACCTCAGCCTGTCTAAGTGAAGATTAATTCTGTTCCTGATGCAGTTTTTAGACTAGATTCCCTACCACTGATTTTAGATCCACAAAGCTATAGTTCCCTGGTTTATCCCGACCACATTTCTTGAATAATGGTACCACACTAGCTGTCATCCAGTCCTCTGGCACTTCACCTGTGTCCATAGAGGATTTGAAAATTGATGTCAAATCCCCTGTAATCTCCTCTGTTGCCTTTCATAATAACCCAGAATACATCTCTGAGGGGGCACTGTTCCATCATTTATAAAACTTTCTTAAGTCTTAGCTTAAAATACACTCCTGAATATCTTTTAAGAATTCCACTCCCATTTAAGCCTGTTATGCTTTGTCCAACCCAGTTAATATTGGGAAGTTGCTATCTCCTGTTATTTACCCTATTATTTTTACACTTCTCTGAAATCTGCGTACTTTTTTTGTTCATTTATGGGATGTGGGCTTCTCTGGCTAGGCCAGCATTTATTGCCAAGAGGGCAGTTAAGAGTCATCCACATTGCTGTGGGTCTGGAATCGCATGTAGACCAGACTAGGTAAGGACAGCAGTTTCCTTCCCTAAAGGACATTAATGAGCCAGATGCGTTTTTCCAATAATCAACAACGGTTTCATGGTCATCATTAGCTGTTAACTCCAGATTTTAGTGATAGTTACCACAACGCCGTATGTTTTAAGCTTGTTATGGTAAAACAGAAATATGGTATGCAAAAATGAGTTTTGGAGTGGGATGAGGCAGATTTTATTAAAATAAGGCAAGGCCTGGTAAAAAATACTAGGAACAGCTACTGGAGGGTAAAGCTATAGTGGAACATTGTGAGGCATTCAAAAAGGTACTGGCGGAGTACAGACCCAATATTTTGACTTTAGGGTGAAATGTAGGAGCAACAAACCCAGAGAACTATGGAGATCTAGCATCATTCAGGACTGGACAAAAAAGAAAGGAGAGATGTATAACAGGTGCAAAGGGAACAAAACAATGGAGACCTTAGAGGAATATAGCAAACGCAGGGGGATCTCAAAAAAGCAGTTAGAGGAGCAATGAGAGGACATGAGAAAATACTGGTAGCAAGATTAGGAACAATCCCAAGATACTCTACAAGTATATCAAGAGAAGAGAATAACCAAGGAAAGAGAAGGCCTCTTAGGGACTAAGCGGGCAGTCTGTGCATGAAGCCGGAGGTCATTGGTGGAGTGTTAAATGAGTACTTCACATCTGTCTTTACTCTGGAGGAAGAGGAGGTAAGTTCAGAATTTGAGAAGATGGATTGTAAAGTTCTTGAACAGATTGATATAATAGTAGTGAGGAGTTATTGGAGGGTTTGGCACATTTAAAAGTGGACAAATCCACATGTCAAAATAAGTTGTATCCCAGGCTGCTATGGGAGATGAGGGAGGAAATTACAGTGGACCTTACCAAAATTTTCAAGTGATCTCTGGCCACATGGCAATGCCAGAGGACTTGAGGACAGTTAATGTGATTCCACTTTACAAGAAAGGTGGTAGAGATGGAGCAGGAAACTATGGACCAGTGAGTCTAACATCAGTGGTAGGGAAACTATTGGACAAAACAGTGTAGGAGAAAATTAATCTCCATTTAAAAGGCAAGATTTGATCAAGATAGTCAGCATGGCTTTGTCATGCCTAACAAACCTGATGGATTTTTTTGAGGTGGTGAACAAGTGTTTGAATGAGGGTAGGGCTGTTGATGTAGTTTATTTGGATTTCAGCAAGGCCTTTGACAAGGACCCATATGGGAAACTGATAAAGAAGGTAAAAACTCATGGGATCCAGGGTAACTTGGCAAGTTGGATCTAAAATTGGCTTAGTGACAAGTGACAGGTAGTGGCAGCAGGCTTTTTATGTGGCTGGAGCCATTTTTTTTGCTGATGGCTGCGAAGTTAAGGGTAATTAAGAGTCATTCACATTGTGGGTCTGGAGCCACATGTAGGCCATACCAGGTGAGATGGCAGTTTCCTTCCCTAAAGGACATTAGTGCACCAGGTGAGTTTTTCCGGCAATCGACAACAGATTCATGGTGATCATTAGATTCTTAACTCCAGATTTTTTTTCATTGAATTTAAATTCCACCATCTGCCATAGCAAGATTTGAACCTGGGTCCCCAGAACGTTACCTGGGTCTCTGGATTAACAGTCCAGTGATAATATCACTGGGCTGTTTCCTTCCCTAGTGCAGCGGTATACCACAGAGATCAATGTTCGTCTCTTATAACCTGTGATATAAATGATGTAGATGAGACTGTGCAGGGACAGCATTGATAAGTAAGTTACAGATGACACAAAGATTGGCTAGCTAGTTGACAGAAGGAAACTTTTAAGATTAAAGGGGAATATAAGGTGATGAGTCAGATTGGCAGATCAGTGGCAGCTAGAATTTAACTCTGATAAATGTAAGATGAAGGATCAAGACAAGAGAGTACTCAATGAATGGCAAGACAGCAGGAACTCAGAGGAACAGGGGATCTTGAGGTGCTTGTCCACAGATCCCTCATGTTGGCAGCACAGGTTAATAGTGTAGTTTGGAAGGCATACCGGATACTTGCCTTATCAGTCTGGCATAGATTAAAGGAGCAGGAGGTCACGTTGGAGTTGTGCAGAACTTTGTTTAGGCTGCAGCTGGAGTACAGTGTGCAGTTTTGAACTCCACAGTATAGGAAGGATGTGATTGCACTGGAGGGGCTGCAAAGGAGATTCACCAGGATATTGCCTGGGATGGAACATTTCAGATATGAAGAGAGACTGGATAAGCTCAGGTTGTTTTCTTTGAAGAGAAGGTTAGGGGGCATTCCTGCAGGAGCTGTATAAGAGTATGAGGTGCATGGACAGGGTAAATAGAAAGCAGCTGTTTCTCTTATTTGAAGGGTCAGTAACAAGGGGGCATACTTTTAAAGTGATACGCAGGTTGTTTAGAAGGGATTTGAGGAAAAACCTTTACACCCTCAGGTTGGTGGAGCCTGGAATACACTGCCTGGGAGTGTAGTTGAGGCAGGAACCCTCGACTTTTAATAAATACTTGAATGAGCACTTTGTGTCATAACAATCAAGGCTATGGGCCTAGTGCAGGACAATGGGACTAGTGTAGGTAGTATTATATATTTTGGAGAGAGACATGAGGGGCAAAAGGGCCTCTTCTGTACTGTATGATTCTATAACTCAACAGAGTAGGAGGCTCCATAAACATGCCCCTTCTCTATAATGGGGGACCCCAGCACATCAGTGAAAAAGATAAGGCTGAGCATTCCTAATAATCTTCAGGAGTGTCAAGTGGATAATTCTTCTCAGCCTCCTCCAGAGATCCTCAGAATCACAGATGCCAGTCTTCAACAAATTCAATTCGCTCCATGTGATATTAAGAAACAGCTGAAGGCTATGGGCCCTGGCAACATTCCAGCAATAGAACTAATGACATGTGCTCCAGAACTTGCTGCATCCCTAGCCAAGCTGTTCTAGTACAGCTACATCACTGGAATCTATCCAACAATGTGGAAAATTGCCCAGGATGTCCTGTACCCAAATGAAAATGACAAATCAAGCCCAGAGAATTACTGCCCCGTCAGTCTACTCTCAATCATCAATAAAGTGATGAAGGTGCCATCCATAGTGCCATCAAACAGCCATTGCTAGCAATAATCTGCTTACTGATGTTCAGTTTGTTTTTTCCAGGACCACTTAGTTCCTGACCTTATTACAGCCTTGATTCAAACATGGATAAAAAAGCTGAATTTCAGAAATGAGGTGAGAGTGACGACCCTTGACATAAAGGCCATATTTGACTGAGTGCGGCATCAAGGAGCCCTAGCAAATCTGATATTAATGGGAATCAGGGGAACACTCCACTGGGCACAAAGGAAAATGAATATGGTTGTTGGAGGTCAGTCACCTCAACTCCAGGACATTTCTGCAAGAGTTCCTCAGGTTAGAATCCTAGGTCCAATTATCTTTACCTGCTTCATCAATGACCTTCCCTCTACTGTAAGACCAAAAGTGGGGATGTTTCCTGATGACTGCACAATATTCAGCAATATTCTCAACTCCTCAGATACTGAAGGAGTAATACCCAAATGCAGCAAAACCTGGACAGTGTACAATTTTGGACGGATAGGTGGCAGATAACACTTATGCTGCACAAATGTTAGGCAATAACTGTATTTAAGAACAGAGTCTAACCACCAGCCCTTGACGTTTAATGGCATTACCAATACTGAATCCCCCGCTATCAGCATCCTGGGAGTTACCATTGATCAGAAACTGAACCGGACTAGTATAAGTACTATACTTACAGGAGCAGGCCAGAGGTTAGGAATCCTGCAACAAGTCATTCACCTGATTCCAGAAAGCCCATATACCATCTACAAAACACAAGTCAGGAATATGATGGAATACTCCCCATTTGCCTGGATGAGGACAGGGAAAAAAATTTGTAATCTTGCTGAGCCTCCTTGTACTTACTTGGATTGTGCATCACAACTTTTCAGCCTATAGGGTAATGCTGGGCAATGTCAAAACACATCTGTTCATTAATTTAAAATAAATTGAGTGCAATATATTTTAAAAAGAAGTCTTAATGTCTAGTTTAGCAGTCATTCTGATTCTTATGGTGGAAGTAAAGCCACTGAAAACAATCACCTGAAACATATAGGCAGGGATGCTTGCAGTTCCGTTTAGAACACAAGTCACTGCGACTGATTAGATTACCAATGTCTGTGTTATATAACACCATATGACTGTACACAACACACACTTAACCGATTAAATACCTACTTGGAACTCAAGATAATTAATTAAAACATAAAATACTACTAATAATCCTGCATTTTCAAGAACTGAAATATTATTTTCTGTTCAGTCTGAATTCACAATTTCGGCAAAAAAACTTTCAGATTTGTCTGTGATAAATTACTCTGCATCTTCAGTGATAGAACATAGAACATAGAACATTACAGCGCAGTACAGGCCCTTCGGCCCTCGATGTTGCGCCGACCTGTGAAACCAATCTGAAGCCCATCTAACCTATACTATTCCATTATCATCCATATGTTTATCCAACGACCATTTAAATGCCCTTAAAGTTGGCGAGTCTACAACTGCTGCAGGCAAGGCATTCCATGCCCTTACTACTCTTACTGATGTTCAGATATCTTTTCTTGCTAATTCTGATCTGCCATTTTTTCCCATTTTCTGAAGGATGGTGGTTGCAGTTGCCCAGGCGATGTTGCCAAAGCCTTTGGTAAGTTTTCAGATCATGCCTTTAGCATAATTACAAGAATATATTCTTATGAGGAATTGTTCTGCCTGTTGTTTTTTTTAATAGTAAGTAAATAGATGGGAAGATAAAGGAGATTGTACTATCAATATTGATTATTTGGCAGGTTGCAATGACCGGTTAATTAGTTCCAATAATGGGAAAACAAAAAACACAATAATTTGGCATAGAAATATAGGCTATTTGGCTCAACTATTCGACACAGATATTTATATCCATCATACAGGGATCCTACCTCACCAATTCATTTAACTCTATTTAACATTTTCTTTCTTCTTTCATGTAATGATCCGGCTTTCCCTTAAATTTCACTTTCTTCTCTCCATGAGAAGAAGACTGACAGGGATGAGATCGGAAAACTGGACCTTTTAACATCTGTTGACTGATAGAACAGAAACCGTTGACACAAAGAAAACTCAAAAAAAGTTTATAATTTCAAGAAAAAATTGATAAAATACAACTTTTAAATTTTAGTGGAAAGATCAAGGCCCGTGCTACTAAAAGTAGTGTTGAGGTTTCAAGAGTGGCTGTAGGGTTAATAATTGACACAGTATAGTTGGAAGTCTCTATTTCAATGTTGGGACTTCTCTTTGTTCCCCATATGTCTAAATAATTTGGATATGGACACTATCAATTCATGCAAAAATTCAAATTAGACAGCATGACAAATTGAGGAAGAGTGCAAGAGAACAGGCTAAGGGAGTGGGTGGATACGTGACAGAAACGACATTATTATGAATGCATTTTAGAAAGAACTTCAGAATAAAAATATACCTTTATTGCAGATTCTCAGATCTTTAAAAACTACATTGCAGTCGATAGTACACAATAAACTAAATGGGTTTTACAGAAACAGACCTGTTGACTGGGCAAAGTTCTCCTTACTACTTCTGGTGGCTAGTGCTAAAATTAGGAGAGCTGTCTCACAGACTAATTAAGCAACAGCGTGACATTGTGGGTATGATTCCATGAGTGTGATTATGTCTCAGATACCACAATCACCATCCCTGGATATTTCCTATCCCATTGGTAGGACAGATCCAGCAGAGGTGGCGGTGGTGGGTACTATATTGTAGCAGTACACAGTCAGGAGAGAATTGCCCCGGGAGTCTTCAACGTTGACACCAGACCCCATGAAGTCTCATGATTCAGGTTAAACATGGCCAAGGAAACTGACTGCTGGTTACCACATATCATCCTCCCTTGGCTGATAAATCAGTATTCCTCCATGTTGCACAACACTTGGAGGAAGCACTGAGGGTGTCAACATGTTATCTTGGTTACAATGTCCACCACCAAGAGTGGCTCAGCAGCAGTAATCATGATCAAGCTGGTTGGATCCTGAAAGACATAGCTGCTAGACTGGGTTTGCAGCAAGTGGTGAGGGAACCAACAAGAGAGAAAGACACACTTGACTTCATCCTTACCAATCTGCCTTCTGCATCCGTCCATGGCAGTATCAGTAAGAGTGACAGGACAATCTTCATGGAGATGAGTCTCACCTTCATATTGAGAATAACCTCCATTGTGGAATGTGGCACTATTACTGTATGAAATGGGACAGACTTTGAATAGATCTAGCAACTTAAGACTGGGCATCCATGAGGTGCTGTGGACCATAAACAGCAACAGAATTGTACTCCAGCACAATCTACAACCTCATGGCCCGGCATATCCCCCACTCAACCATCACTAAAAAACCAGAGGATGAGCCCTGGGTGAATAGAGAGTGCAGGAGGGCATGCCAGGAGCAGCACCAGGGATATCTAAAAATAAGGTATCAACCTGCTGAAGCTACCAAAAAAGACTACTTGCGTGCCAAACAGCATGTGCAGCAAGTGATAGATAGAGCTAAGCAACCCCACAATCAATGGATCAGATCTAAGCTCTCCAGTCCTGCCACATCTGGTCATGAATGATGGTAGACAATTAAACAACTCACTGGAGGAGGGAACTCCACAAATATCCCCAATGATGGAGAGCCCAACACATCATTGCCAAAAAGTAAGGCTAAAGCATTCGCAGCAATCTTCAGCTAGAAGCGCCAAGTGGCTGATCCACCTTGGCCTCCTCCCGTGGTCCCCAGCACCACAGATACCAGTCTTCAGTGAATTGATTCAAACGGCTGGAGCCACTGGATACTACAATGGCTATGGGCCTGACAACGTTCGGCAATAGTACTGAAGGTTGTGCTCCAGAACTTGCTACTCCCCAGCTTTTCCAGTACAGCTATAACATTGGCATCTACCTGACAATGTGGAAAATTGTCCTGTACACAAAAAGCACGACAAATCTAACCTGGCCAATTAACATCCCATCATTCCACTTGTGTTCATCAGTAAAGTGATGGAAGGTGTCATTAACAGTGCTGACAAGCAGCACCTGCTCAGCAATAACCTACTCAGTGATGCCCAGTTTGGGTTCCACCAGGGCCATTTTGACTCCTGATCTCATTTCAGCCTTGGTTCAAACATGAACAATAGAGCTGAATTCCAGAGACGAGGTGAGAGAGACATCAAGGCCACATTCGAATAAATGTAGCATCAAATAGCACTATCAAAACTGTAATCAATGGGTTTCAGGGACAAACTCTCTGCTGATTGGTGTCATACCTGGCACACAGGAAGGTGATTGTAGTTGCTGGAGGTCAGTCATCTCAGCTGTAGGACATCTCTGCAGAGCGGTGTCCTAGGTCCAAACATTTTCAACTGTTTCATCAACGACCTTCTCTCTACCATAAGGTCAGAAGTGGGATGTTTGCTAATGATTGCACAATATTCAGCACCATTCCCAACTCCTCAGATACGGAAGTAATTCAAGATCAAACACAACAAGATCTGGACAATATCCAGGCTTGGGCTGACAAGTGGCACATAGCATTCATGCCACACAAATGCCAGGCAATGACCATCTCTAATCAGGGAATATCTGTCTACTGCCCCTTGACATTTAACGATATTACCATCACTGAACCCCCACTATCACCATCCTGACAGTTACCATTGACCAGAAACTCAGCTGGACTTGCCACGTAAACATAGTGGCTACAAAAGCAGGTCAGAGGCTAAGAATACTACGACGAGTAACTCAACTTCTCAATCCCCAAAGCCTATCCTCCGTCTATAAGGCACAAGTTAGGTCTGTGATGGAATACTCCCCACTTGTCTGGATGGGTGCAGGTCCAACAACTTTCAAGAAACTTGACACCAACCAGCACAAAGCAGCCAGTTTGATTGGCACCACAATCACAAGTATCTGTTCCCTCCAACACTGATGCTCAGTAGCAGCAATATGTACTATCTATAGGAATAGTGCAGAAATTCACTTAAGATCCTTAGACAGTACCTACCAAATCACTGACCACTTCCATCTAGGAGGACAAGGGAATGACATACATGGGAACAATTTCCCCTACAAGCCACTCACCATCCTGACTTCAAACCATATCACTGTTCCTTCAGCCTCACTGGATTAAAGTACTGGAATTCCCTGCCTAAAGGGCATTGTGGGTCAACCTACTGCATGTGGACTGCAATGATTCAAGAAAGCAGCTCACCACCACTTTCTCAACGGCAACTAGGGACAGGAAATAAATGCTGGACAGCCAGTGATGCCCATGTCCCACAAATGAGTGAAAAAAAATGCAGGTAGACAAAGTACGAGAGTAAAAAAGTGATATCACTTCTCCTCAAATTACTAATTAGATTACAGTTGGACTATGATATGTTGCTTTGTATCCTTTAATACGGAAAATGTATCATAGATGTATAAAAGGTCCAGTGTTGATTCAATATGGTACCAGGGATAAAGCAATAATTATAATGAGACAGTAAACATTAGCAGTGAAGGTTAATGAGCACTCTAATAGAAGTATTAAAAGTGCTTTCATGGGGAAATAGTGAAGAGCTATTTCCAGTCATTGATTTAGTTATATAGGGCGGAAAAAAATTCCTGGAACTAGTCCTTGAAGCCAATCATCGGAATTGTACACATGTAAAGGAAACAGAATGGAAGAAAATAAGGAAAACAAAGTCAGAGTTAGAGTAGATGGAACCTAAGTGACACCAGCACAAATACAGGCATTGACATGGTGGGCTGAATAGTCTATTTTGATGCTGAAATAAAAATGAATCTATAGTCAATACCCTTGCTTGGCTACCATTTCCATTCCTGGCAATATTCTGAAGTTGAGCCACACTGTTTGCAACCTTGATGTATGATCACAAGATGAGCTCCTAACTACATGTCCACTCCATCAAACACCTTTGCAACATTGGCCATCTCCAATTCATTGGAACATAGGAACAGGAGTAAGCCATTCAGCTCCTTGAACCTGGTCCACCATTCAGTGAGATTATGGCTGGTCTGTGGCCTAATGCCACATACCTGCGTTTGGTTCACATCCCTTAATACTTTTGCTTAACAAAAAAAATCTGTCTCAGATTTAAAATTAACAACTGATCCAGCATCCACTGTCATTTCTGGATGAGAGTTCCAAACATCTATCAACCTTTGTATGGAAGTGTTTCCTAACATCTGTCCTGAACGGTCAGCTCCAATTCTCAGGCTATGCCCCCTAATTCTAGAATCCCCAACCAATGGAAAAAGCTTATTGTTATTACCTTGTTTTCTCCTGTTAATGTGTTGAAAGACTTGATCGGATCATTCCATAGCCTTTTAGAGAAAATATGCCTAATTTGTACAATCTCTTCTAATAAATTTAACTCCTGAAGTCTGGGTATCAATCTTGTAAACCTATGTTGTACCCCCTTCAAGGTCAGTTTATACTTCCTAAGTTGTGGTGCCTATATCTGCTCACAATATTCTGAGTGGGGTCCAGCCAGGGTTTTGCATAACTGCAACATAACCTTTGCTTTCTTGTATTCCAATCATCTAGATATAAACACCAGTATTCCATTAGCCTTCTTCATTACTTTCTGCACCTGTTTATGACACTTTAAAGATCCATGCACCCAAATCCCAGGGTCTCTGTGGACATTCACTGTATTTACCATCATACCAACTAGAAAGTTTCCTGATCTATCATTTCTTGGTCCAAATGGATAACCTCACACTTGCTTACATTGAACTCTGTCTGCCAAAGTTTTGCCCATTCAGCTACTCTATCAATATCCCTTCATAATTTTGTGCTATGATCTACATTGTCTATCATGCTACCTAATTTTGTATCAACAGCAAAGTGACTTTCTATGCCATTATCCAAATTGTTAAAAAATAGTGTGAATAATTGAGAACCTAAACACAGATTCTTGTGTGACACCACTGGTCACATTTTGCCAATTTGAGAACCTGCTCATTATCCCTACATTTTTTGGCTGCCATTCAATCATTTTCCCAGCCATGTCAGTCACAAAGCAAAAACAGAAATTGCTGATGAAACTCAGCAGGTCTGGCAGTATCTGCAGGGAGAAGACAGAGTTAACATTTCGAGTCTGGTGACTCTTCTTCAGATTTCTTCCTCTGAAGAAGAATCACAGGTCTTGAAACATTAATTCCGCTTTGTCCCCACAGATGCTGCCAAACTGGCTGAAATTTGCCAGTAATTTCTGTTTGTGTTTCAGACCTCCAGCATTTGCAGTCCTTTGTTTCACTATGTCAGTCCAGATTTTGGCACGGGTCATCTGCTGCTGACACCGTCATCCATGCACTGGTTACCTTGAAGTTTGAGTACTGTGTGCAGTTTTGGTCTTTAACTTTAAGGAAGGATATACCTGCATTGAAAGCGCCACGGTCGATGTTCACCAGATTGGTTCATGAGGTGAGACACTTAACTTATGATGACAGGCTGAGTAATTTGACCCTCCATCATTTGAGTGTAGAGAAATGAAAGGTAATCTCATTGAAAGATAGAAAATCCTTATGGAATCTGACATGGTGGATGACAAAGTTTGTTTCTTCCTGGTTGCAGAATCTAGAGAAATTGGAACAGTGTCAGGGTAAGGGCCAATCATTTAGGACAATTGAGGAGAATTTTTTTTTCACTCTAAGAGTGGTGAATTATTTGAATTTTCTATCCATTGGGTTGTGAATGTCCCATTGTTGAATTTACTTAAAGCTAGATAGAGAGATGTTTGGTCTCAGGGAATCAACAGGTATGTGGAGTAAATGGAGCTGATGCCCAAGATCGCCCATAATCCAGTTGAATGGCAGAGCAGTGTCAACAGGTTCAATGAGCTCTTCCTGTTCCCATTTCTTGCATTCCTGTGTTCTGTTCCAATTCACTCCTGAATGGCAATTTTACAACCCTATTTAAGACTACTCACGCAAATCTCTATCGTCTATATCTTAATCACTCCAAATCATGTTAAGCCTGTTCATCTTGTTCTCTACTTGTACATCTACGTCAGTTCTCAGTCTGACAACTCCTTCAGCTCAACACCATCTACTTATTTTCCAATTCCTTTGTGGTTTCACACCTCCCTATCTCTGTAACCTCCTTTGAGATACCTGTGCTTCTCTAAACCTGACCTCTTCCATACCATTCATTCTAATTGTACGATGATTGGTTTCAATCCCTTTGGCTCTAAACTCTAGAATTATCTCCATTAACCTCTTGGCTCTGTCTCTGTCTCCCTTTCAGATTGATGAGTCTAGCACAGCAACACTCAAGAGGTTCAACACTATATGGAGGAAAAAGTACCCCAATTTTTCAGTATCCTGTCCATAACCTTAAACATTGGCTCCCTCCACTACCAATCCACAGTGCCAGCAGTGTTTACCTGATACCACCAAAATGCGAACTGCAGCATTTTGCCAAATCTCATTCTGTAGCACTTTCCAAACCAATGAACTCTAACACCCAGATGTACAACTGAGGGCACCAAATACATGGGCACACCAACATTTGCAACATTGCCTCCAGGTTACACACCAACCTGACCTCTAAATCTGTCACTGTTCCTTGACTGCTTCAAAATCTGGAAACTCCATTCCTAAATGCTGTAGGCGTATCTATAGTTTAATACCTTTTGGTCTGCAGTGATTCAAGAAGGTGGCTCACCATCAATTAGGGATAGCTGTGTCACTGACACATTCATTCCACAAATGCTAGACCAAGCAGGTGGTCATCTGTCCTGATATTGCCTTCTATGGTTCAACAATGTCAATATTGTTTTAAACTGGTATTGATTGTGAAACACCTTGGGACATCTCAATATGATAAAGGAACTACATAACTTCTCTTTGCTTGCAACAATTTGAAGTTAAATTAATGCATTTCAAGAATCATATGGATCAGAAAATTAATCTCCAAGTCTGATTATTTATTGCCACAGTGAATTATAAAGTATTAAAGTTAAAGATTATTTGTTGATTGCAAAATGCTTGAATTTTGATGTGTGAAGATGCTTAGTTTCTGTTGCCACTGGAGGGTGCTGTAGTTCAAAATCTCAGGACTATTTTTCCATTGTTAACACGGATGTTGCAAATGAAACAAGTCGTTCTGATTAGGGTCTGAATAAAAGAGTGTTATAAGAGGCTCCAAAGAAAATATAAAAAGTCTACTCTTCCTTCTGTACCGTAGAAAGACACATAAATTCATGTTGTGGAGCTGGATGAACACAGCAGGCCGAGCAGCACCGGCAGTTCCTACTATCTCCATAAATTCATGTGCCTAGGGCTCTTATTATCAGTGAGGGCATTGGAGAAGGTTAGTGAAACACCAGGGGAAGGAGAAAAGTCAGTGAGGATGTCAACAGATTGACAATTCTGTCCAGACACCTGGAAAAATGAACAATATAATAAGTTTTGAAAGAACATTTCTAAGGTTAGCAGAGGATTCAGTATTCAGCAAGGACTCTTGGCCAGGCACTCATCTGATTTTATTTACTTCCACTAACATGAAGCAAACAGAAAGAGACTGGAATCTGCAGAGGAGTGTAATTTTACCTATTTGCTGTCAGAATGTGGGCAGCATTGGCAAGGCCACATTTATTGCCATCCCTAATTTTCCAGAAGTGTGTCGTCATTGTGGTAATGGTGCTCCCACAGTTGGGTAGATGTGGAATTCCAGGATTTCAATTGGTATTAAAAGCCACCTTGTTACTGAGCCACTCTTTTGTGCTGATTTCAGGTGCTGGAGCTGATTTTGTAATGCTAGGAGGAATGTTCGCAGGACATGATCAATGTGCTGGAGAAATCATAGAGAAGAATGGTAAAAAGATGAAACTGTTCTACGGAATGAGCTCTGATACAGCCATGAAGAAGCATGTTGGAAGTGTGGCCGAATACAGGTAATGGAACTAAGTTTCTATCAGTTTTCATAAACCATTGCCATTCCTTATAAAGGAGAGGGATGATCTTGAATTATTTTATTTATGCAACACCAGTGCTCATAACTCAATATAGAATGACTTTGCTGGAAATTGAGTTCTGTTTTGGGAGAAGCCATTCACTGTTTGTAGTCCTTCATTTATACCACCTACATTTATCTCAGTCAGGACACATGAATCATCGTCTGTTTGATGACGTCTGCGAGAGGTACGCCTCTACTATTACATGTTGTAGTTGTGAAATTATGACACTCCTTTCCATCCAAAGTTAAATAATTTATTTTAAATGTAACTGTCACACATTGAGTTTGGACTAGTCTTTACGACATAGCATTCAACTTACAGCACATTAACAAGATGTACACTTGTGCATATATACGTTTAACACAAAACTTAAAGAATAAACGCTAACCTTAAATAATGTAATTGTTGG
Source organism: Ginglymostoma cirratum (assembly GCA_024137785.1). NCBI lineage: Eukaryota > Metazoa > Chordata > Chondrichthyes > Orectolobiformes > Ginglymostomatidae > Ginglymostoma > Ginglymostoma cirratum. The sequence goes on along the minus strand of JAHRHZ010000030.1, from coordinate 5,249,429 downwards.
AAAAAAAGATTTACTGAGACCTGTGTCACAACTGACAATATTGAGATAATTGGGAATGGTCAACAAATGCTGGCCTTACCTGCAAACCCCCAACATGGCATAAAAGAGTAAGGAGAAAAGAAATTGCTGCAGTTATATATTTCTGTAGGGCTACTTACAGAAACTTACTTTGTGGTCACCAGTATCTGATATACAAATCTTCAGGGCTGACCATTGGGTTGACCTAGTTAATTGTAAATTTTGTAAATTTTAATGCACAGAGAGATCTGGGTGTTCAGGTCCATTGTACCCTGAAGGTGGCAACGCAGGTCGATAGAGTGGTCAAGAAGGTATACGGCATGCTCTCATTCATCAGACGGGGTATTGAGTACAAGAGTTGGCAGGTCATGTTACAGTTGTATAAGACTTTGGTTCGACCACATTTGGAATACTGCGTACAGTTCTGGTCGCCACATTACCAAAGGGATGCGGATGCTTTGGAGAGGGTGCAGAGGAGGTTCACCAGGATGTTGCCTGGTATGGAGGGTGCTAGCTGTGAAGAGAGGTTGAGTAGATTAGGATTATTTACATTAGAAAGATGGAGGTTGAGGGGGGACCTGATTGAGGTCTACAAAATCATGAGAGGTATAGACAGGGTGGCTAGCAAGAAGCTTTTTTCCCCCCAGAGTGGGGGACTCAATTTCTAGGGGTCACGATTTCAAGGTGAGAGAGGAAAAATTTAAGGGAAATATGCATGGAAAATTCTTTATGCAGAGGGTGGTGGGTGCCTGGAATGTGTTGCCAGTGGAGGTGGTAGAGGTTGGCACGATAGTGTCATTTAAGATGTATCTAGACAGATACATAAATGGGCAGGGAGCAGAGGGATACAGATCCTTGGAAAATAGGCGACAGGTTTAGATAGAGGATCTGGATTGGCACAGGCTTGGAGGGCCGAAGGGCCTGTTCCTGTGCTGTAATTTTCTTTGTTCTTTGTAAAGGATTTTCCAACAAGTATTCTTGACAAATTTGTTTGCTTAGTTGTTTCTAGTGGATACAGTGCTAGTATAGCAGGAGAGCAGTGTATAGAAACTGGTTCCTAGCAGATTCACTCAGTTGGATTGCAGTCTCCCAATACTATTGGTTCTTCAGTTTCAGCTAAGTCAACTTGATTTTCATCAGATGTCCATTCCTTGCAATGAGACACATTCTTATGAATTTCTGCCAACTCATTCTGAAGTGACAGCTTAAGGATGTACATGAGAATATGTGGAAGCAAGCATGCTCAGAGGGTGAGCAGGTTGAAAAAGAGCAGAAATATTGCTGCCTGATTTCTCTAGATTTGCACTCCCGATTAATGCAATTCCTTAAGAAAATGCATTACAGCACAATCACTCCATGTTTCCTGAACAGGGTGATACATTGCCTCACGGTTGCTAGGGTCAAGGAAGTCCTGGGGTGGCAACAGAACATTCTGAAGGGGGACAGTGGTTGTCATACACATCAGTAACAACTACATAGTTTTTTTTTAAAAAAAGGATGCAGTCCTAAAAGTAGAATGTAGAGATTTAGGAAGCAAGTTAAAAAATAAGACCTCAAAGTTAGTGATCTCAGAATTGCCACCAGTGCCATGTGCTAGTCAGAGTAAAAATAACACCTGGACAGGACTGGAGCTGATGCCCTAGTAAGAGATTTTGATAGTGTGGTTGGAGAAGGTTTAAACTAAACTGGCAGGGGGCTGGGAACCTCTCGAGGAGACAGAAGAGAGAGAAACAAGGTGAAAAACAAAAGACACAACAGGAAAAAACAGTGATAGATAGAGAATTGAAATCACAATGCAAATTAATGTAAATGAGATTAAGAATATTAAAAAGTCTTAAGGTCCTATGTCTTAATGCACACACCACTTGTGATACAGTGAGACTGTGGGATATTCAGTTTTTCGGAAGGACTGACGAAAAGAGGAGGAGTGCGGTAACATTGTGGGTTAAAGAGAAAATTAACAAAATAGTCAGGGAGGATATTAGCTCCAGTGCAGCGGAATCTTAGAAACACCAAGGGGTAGAAAACAATAATGGAGTTCGTATATAAATACAAACTGTAGTGGTAATGTTGGGGAAGGCATTAAACAAGAAATTAGAGATGCATGCAGTAAAGATACAGCTGTAATTATAGGTGACTTTAATCTTCAAATGGATTGGACAAAGCAAATCAGTAACAATACTGTGGAGGAGGAATTCCTGGAATGTGTACAGGTTGGTTTTCTGGATCAATACATAGAGGAACCAATTAGAGAACAGGCCATCCTAGGCTGGGTATTGTGTAATGAGAAATGAACAAGTAGCAATCTAGCTGTGTGGGACCCCCTAAGAAAATATCAACAAACTATAATTCTTCAATTAAGGGGAGAGTCTTTAGATGATTCTGAGACTATGGGCTTGAATCTAAATAAAGGAAATAATGATGGTATGAGGCACAAGATGGCTACAATAAATTAAGGAACGTTGCTTAAAGCGATGACAGTACATAGGCAATGGCAAACATTTAAATTGCACATTGATGAACTGGAACAATGTTAATTCCTGTCTGGACCAACATCCTTGCGGGTGGATTTGCTAGTGCTGTTGGGAGGAGTTTAAATTAGTTCACCAGTGGGAGGAGGTAATAGAGCATTAGTGCAATAGAGAAACAGCATAATATAGTAAAGGAACCAGGACTGAGAGATTCTGCCATGTTGTGATTCAGGGAGTATGACAAGGCAAGATGGCCTGTATTTTAATGCCAGGAATATTAGAGGTACGACAAATGAGTTAAGGACATGGATTGACATGTGGAGTCACAACGTTGCCGTCACAGAGATTTGGTTAAGGGAGGGACTGGACTGGCAACCCAACTTTCCAGGGTGTAGGATTTTCAGGTGAGAGTGTGAAAGATGTGGTGGTGTTGCATTATTAATTAAGGAGTCCGTTACTGCAGGAAGAAGGGATGATACCTTGGGTCTTCAAATGAGACTGTAGGCAAGTTTAGGAATAAAAAAGCAGTCAAATTGCTGAGAATTTATTATAAAACCCCAAATAGTCAGCAAGCAATAAAACATCCATTAAGGTATGTAGTACTGGTAATAATAATAATAATAATCATAATAGGGTAAGTATGTCAGGATTATTAATTATATTAAGTTTTTAATGGAAAAGGAAATAGATGGTCTGCGAAAAAGGGTCTTGAATTGTGAGAGTGCAGATTCTATTTAAAAAGGCAGGTTCTGGCTGAAGTAGACTGGGAACAGCCACTTGGGGGAAATTTACAGCACAACATTGAGGGGTGGGATGGTGGTGTTCAAAGGGGAACTGGGGAGAATACAGGCCCAATATGTTTCTTTTGGACTTGTTGCTCCTACATATTACCATAGAGAACGCTGGATAAGAATATTCAGGACTGATCAGAAGAAAAAGAGAGGCTTTTAGCAGATCTCAAGGGGAGCAAATCAACAGAGGCCTTAGTGGAGTACAGAAAGCATCTTAATAAAGCAATTAGAAAAGCAAAGAGGGCACATGAAGAACACTGGCAGGTAAAATTAGGGAAACTCTTAAGATATTCTACAAGGGAAAGATGATAATCCAGGAAAAAATCGGTACCATTAGGGACCAAGAGGGCAATGTGTGTGTGGAGTGGAGGACATTGCTAAATACGTTTCCCTGCTATAGGAAGAATGTTGAGGCTGTACAGGACATTGGTTAGGTCACTTTTGGAATACTGTGTTCAATTCCGGTCTCCCTGCTACAGGAAGGTTGTTGTAAAACTTGAAACAGTTCAGAAAAGATTTCAAGGACGTTGCCAGGGTTGGAGGGTTTGAGTTATAGGGAGACTGAATAGGCTGGAGATATTTTCTCTGGAGCGTCAGAGGCTGAGGGGTGACCTTACAGACATTTGTAAAATCATGAGGGGCATGGTTAGGGTGAATAGTCAAGGTCTTTTCCCCAGGGTAGGGGAGTCCAAAACTAGAGGGCAGAGGTTTAAGGTGAGAGGGGAAAGATTTAAAAAGGACCTAAGGGGCAAATTTTTCACACAGAGGGTGGTGCATGTGTGGAATGAACTGCCAGAGGAAGTGGTGTACACTGGTACAATTACAACATTTAAAAGGCATCTGGATGGGTGTATGAATATGAAGGATTTAGAGGGATATGGGCCAAATGGAACAAACTTTATTCAGGATATCTGGTTGGTACAGACAAGTTGGAACAAAGGGTCTGTTTCCATGCTGTACACCTCTTATGGCTATGACTCTATGTACTTCACTTCTGTCTTCACTTGGGGGGAGGAGGATGTAGGCACAGAATTGAGGGAGAGGGATTGTGAGGTTCTTGAGTGATTGACATAGGGCGTGAGGAGATATTGGAGATTTTGGGCAGGCTTAAAAGTGGACGAATCCCAAGTCCAGATGAGGTGTATCCCAGGCTGTTGTGGGAGGGACAGACAAAAATTACAGGGGCTCTGATCCAAATTTTCAAATGTCTCTGGCCACAGAGTAGGTACTAAAACACTGGAGGAAATTCTTCACTTTTCAAGAAGGATGATAGAAATAAACCAGGGAATTACAGAGCAGTGCTCTCACATCAGTGGTGGAGAAAATTCTGAAGGCAAGAATTAATGTCCATTAGGAGAAGCAAAATTTCATCAGGGAAAGTTAACATGATTTTATCTGCAGGAGGGCATGCATAATAAACTTGATTGACTGTCTCGAGGAGGTAGCCAGGTATGTAGACGAGGGTCGTGTAGTTTCTGTAGTTTATTTGGATTTCAGCAGAATCTTTAACAAGGTCCCAAATGGAGCCTCGTAAAGAAGGGAAAAGCACATATGATCCAGGGTAACTTGACAAGTTCAATCCAAAATTGACTTAGTGATAGGAGACAGAGGTACTGGAAGGCTGTTTGTGTAACGTGGTGTCCAACGGCGTACCACAGCGAATAGTGCTGGGTCCCTTATTTTTCCTGATATATATATATAAATAATATCGATGAGAAGTAAGTTTGCAGTTGACATGATTGCAGGTTTGTGCCAAAATTGGATGAGCTAATCAAGCAACAGCCTGATATAGTCATGCTTGTTAAATCATACCTTATAGACAATGTCCTGGACATCACCATTACTGACCTGGCCCACTGGCAGGACAGACCCGCTAGATGTGGTGGCACAATGGTATACAGTGAGGAGGGAGTTGCCCTCAGAGTCTTCAGGCACTGATTTTAAACCCCATAAAGTCTCATGGCATCTGGTCAAACATGGACAAGGAAACAAAGACAGAAGTTTTTCAGCAGATCTGGCAGCATCTGTGAAGAGAAAACAGTGTTAACATTTCAGGTCCAGTAACCCTTCCTCAGAACTGATGGTAACTAGGAAATTGTCGGTTTATGTGCAGAAGATAGGATGCGGGGGCAGAGGGTCAGGAGTAAACAATAGGTGGGGATAGAGCCCAAAGAGAGAGAACAGTTGGACAGACAAAGGAGTGGATAACAACCTGGTTAGGAGAGTGAATAGATGTTAATAGGGACTGTTAGTGGCTAACAATAGATAGTGTGTAATGACAGACTGTGATTTTAAGCATTTTCAGTCCTTTTTGTCTTCAAATTCTAAAAATCAACATGGTCAAACTGGCCAAGTGCCCACAGAGTCAGAAAACACTTCATTTGCAACATTCTCGCAAGAAATTGATCAATATCTTCCTTGATGTGAACTTGTGTGTTAACTCCTAGATGCTTAAAATAGAAAAAACAAATATGAAGAAATGCTGACAATCACAGGAGATCAGTTAATAGCTGTACAGAGAAGATTATGGTAGTGAGGGACCATGATCCATTTCCCTCAATTATTTTGTTCAGAAAGACCATCTGCATTTTGCTCCCAGCAATTTTGCTGAGCCATGAAGCATGGCCATGGTATTTGTCCAGTTTGTGGCCAGGCCTTCAGACTGAGGAAGTGAAGAAGATTCTCCAAACGCTAACTCCTGACACCAAATAGGAACAGTTGTACATGCACATTAGGCACCCACCACTTCCACTGGGTCCATGTGCATTTGTCAGCTGATGGCAGTACTGCATTGTGCTTATGCCATTCTGCCTGACCCAAACTTGAGCCTTCAATGCCCCTGTCCTGCAATTACAACACTGGTTAGATGCAAAAAAAAAACCTTGTACATAGTCCCATTGTATATTCCTCAGGAAAGATACAGTACTCTTTAGATATAGAGTAGAGCAGCATAGTGTCCATTTAAATTAAATATCTGTCAGTCTCCATGAGTTCAGAAAAGCTTTAATTTCCAGGGCATTTTTCAGTGGCCATCTTGGAAGTTATTACATGTAATAATCATTTAGATCCTAAATTTACTTAAATATTACCATTAACAAAGCATAGGCTTTTTTTTTCCCCAGAAAAATACATAGTATTGACTCAATTTTCCAGTTCAAGGTGCAACTAGTTTCAGCTGAATTTAAGTGTGCACCATTCTTGTTACAGATAGTTCCCTTATTAGCACTAAAGGCACTGCAACTGCACATACCAGTAGTGCACCCTGTGCAGTTTTAACATTACTAACCCCAACCTTCCGGAATCCTGGATCGGCTTCTTTCTGCTGAGCAAGCCCACCATTCCTTTTCCCAAGTCAGACAGACTTTGCTGTTCTGTGCACATTTCAGCAGAACTGAAGGAAATTACAGACGCAGATTGATATTCTATCCTTTTACTATCATTATTATCACTGTAGAAAAGGGGCGGCACAGTGGCTCAGTGGTTAGCACTGCTGCCTCACAGCACCCGGGACCCAGGTTCAATTCCAGCCTCGGGCATCTGTCTGTGTGGAGTTTGCACATTCTCCCTGTGTCTGCATGGGTTTCCCCTGGGTGCTCCAGTTTCCTCCCACAGTCCAAAGATGTGCAGGTTAGGTGGATTGGCCATGCTAAATTGCCTGTAATGTTCAGGGTAGTGTAGGTTAGGTGGGTTGTTGGGGGGTGGGTCTGGGTGGGATGCTCTGAGGTTCAGTGTGGACTTGTTGGGCCGAAGGGCCTGTTTCCACACTGTAGGGATTCTGTGAAAAGGAATATCCACAATGTCAGTGGCAAGCAAAACCACTGAGAAAGATTCAACTTTACTTTAAAAACTGTACTACCACAAACCAACTAAAATCAATATATTTAAAATATTAATGATATAAGACTAAGGATACGTCAAATATTTCCTAAAGATAAACTTCACTTTAGATAGTACAACAAAGATGCCTCACAGAATTACAGGCACTCTTGTTACTTCCCAAGTAGATCTGTGATCTCTTAGTTTTTCCAACTTGGCCTTCATTTTGTAGAATCTCTCATTTCCCATGCAACCATTTCAAGGAACATCAGCATATTCCATCTAAAGTCCCTGGACACAGTTTCCACCAACAAGGTGCCCATTTACAAACTCAGCTCATGACAATCCTGATGGCACAGAATCTGCAGAGATTCCTTTTTCCAACCCGTTTAAATGGTCTGCTGGGCTCTGGCGACACTGAAACAGTAGGAATGAGTCTTGCCCAATTCCACCAAGTTCTCTCTAACAGTCTTCCGTGTCCTCACATTTTCAACTACAGAACACAGAGAATGCAGTCTCTGCCTCATTCTCAGAGACTGGCTTCAACACCAGAATCTGCAGAGTTTGCCAAAAAGAAAAGTGTTTCATTTGGAGAAATTCCCAGTCTTCTGAACTGCCAAAACAGAAAAAAAGGCTGAAACACTGCAATTAACCTTTTCATCCCTATGGCAACCACAGGTCACATGGGCATTTCTTCAAATCTAATGATACTCGTTCACCACCTACCAAAACACTTCCCAACACATTTCATTTTTAATGGGACACCACACAGAAGAAAATAGCATATGACAAACACAAAGACAAACTGACTTGCTCTGCATTTCAGACTTCCAGCTTTCCTTTTTAAAAAAAATTGCAGAAGGATCTTTGGTGATTAAAGCAGTTTTTTCAATCTTCAGGAAGTGTGCTTTCAGGCATCACAGTACCCAAACAACACTGAGTCACAGTGTGAATTGCAACAATGAGAAGAATTCATGAATCTTGTCGAGAAACCTCTGAATCAGATAAAGTTTCCAATATTTAGCTTACATATAATGGTAATACATTTAATTGGAAAAATGCTCATAGCCCCAGAACAGATCTTTCATTCACAGATTTAGTAGGTGTTTTCTGTATTTAGGGGCAATAAAATTCTCTTGCTAAAATGAAATCAGAAACATAAGAACTGGGAAAAGTTAGACATTTTTGAACAAATGGAGCATGTAGAAAAGAGCAAAATGGAAGGTTTGTTATAGCACTGAGGGCAACAGAGATTAAATGACAAAGGGTAAAATATCAGAATAAATTGGCCTGGAGGTAAGTAAAGTAACAAAAGACTTCCAGAGGAGGCCTAGTTAAACTTCTGTCAAGGTAGAGAAAAATAGAGGTAGAAGTAAGAGCTTGGAGGTCAGGAGAAATGAGATTGGAAGCCATGAAGACAGGATTTCCAGAGGCGACGAGGTCAGTAACAATCCAGGAAACAATGATGGTGTCTATCTGAGGAGATAGGAGTGAATGTCAGACAGTTGAACTTTAGCTGCTGCTGTTCAGGGTTGGAACACCAGATAGTTACAACATTGCACTTGTCAGCAGGTTTGATGGCAATATTAGGATTGGACCCGAGAGAACAGAATAATGGAAGTTCAGACGAGATAGGTTACACTGAGTGAGGGAAAAGTAAAACAATGAGCTTATGTCACACCAGTTCTCACTTAAAAGATCAAAAGTAAGAAAGAAGCTAGAGGGAGTTGTCTGGGGGGAGTAATAATATTGGAGCCAGATAAAGGGTTCTTCTGTGTGGGAGTAAGACTCTTGGCCAAAAGAAGTCAGCAGAGGCATTGGGAGGTAAGTTCAGGATTTTGCTATTCTAAATTCTTTGAAGTGGAAATGTGAGGGAATGGACCTGAAGCCTTTGCTAAGTGCAGACTGTTCAGGGCCAGAGGGAAGTAGGTAAAAAGGTAACACATATACATATGGGAAAAAATTCAATTAGAAGGAATGGGAACAGAAAGGAGGAGGATCTAGCAGTACTTTGAAATGCATCAGTTGCTGAATCATTTGATCTTTCAAACCTTTAAGGCAAAATAGTTTTTTGTTAAAGTGTTCTTCACCTTTTTCTCCGGTGCAGTAGTGACTGTATCAGTTACATTTCCTGGCTCAGTCTGAACTAGAAAGTTTCATCAACTTTGCCTCAAATTTCTATCCTTCTTTTACCTACTCATGGTCCATCTCTGATTCTTCCTTTTATTGACTTCCTTGTCTTTTTTTCTGGTGATTGGTTACCAACCAATAATCATTATAACCTCACTCACTCTCACAGTAACTTCAATTGCACTTCCTTGCACTCTACATCCTGTGGGGATTCCATTCCATTCTCCCAGCTCATTTCATCATATCAATTATAAAAATGCAGCTTTTCATAGAAGCATTTCCAATAGGTCTTACTTTGGTTCCACTGAGGACACCCGCTGCGATCACTTCTTCTCCTCCCACCCAAAACCATAATAATATTTCCTTATTCTCATTTTCCAATCATCCATCTCCGTCCTCTCGGATCCTCCTTGGACATTTAAGAACAGCACAGTACAGGCCCTTCGGCCCACAATGTTGTGCCGACCTATTATCTTACTAAGATCAAACTCCCTGCATACCCTACAATATACTATCATCCATGTGTCTATCCAAGAGTCGCTTAAATATCCCTAATGTATCCGACTCCACTACCACTGCCGGCAGCGCATTCCACATGTCCACCACTCTCTGTGTAAAAAAACCTACCTCTGACATTTCCCCTATACCTTCCTCCAATCAATTTAAAATTATGCCCTCTCGTAATAGTCATTTCTGCCCTGGGAAAAAAATCTCTGACTATCCACTCTATCTATGCCTCCCATCATCTTGTACACCTCTATCAAGTCACCTTTCATCCTTCTTTGCTCCAATGAGAAAATCCCTAGCTCCTTCAACCTTTCCTCATAAGAACTGCCCTCCAGTCCAGGCAGCATCCTGGTAAATCTCCTCTGCACCCTCTCTAAAGCCTCCATATCCTTCCTATAATGAGATGACCAGAACTGAACACAATATTCCAAGTGAAGTCTAACCAGATATTATAGAGCTGCAGCATGACCTCACGGATCTTGAAGTCAATTCCCCTACCAATGAATGCCAACACACCATACGCCGCCTTTACAACCCTATCAACTTGGGTAGCAACTTTGAGGGATCTATGGACGTGGACCCCAAGGTCCCTCTGTTCCTCCACACTGCCAAGAATCCTGCCATTAACCCTGTATTCTGTATTCAAATTCGACCTTCCAAATGAATCACTTCACATCTTTCTGAGTTGAATTCCATCTGCCACTTCTTTGCCCAGCTCTGCATCCTGTCAATGTCCCATTGCAACCTACAACAGCCTCCCACGATGCCCACAACTCCACCAAACTTCGTGTCATCAGCAAACTTACTAACCCATCCTTCCACTTCCTCATCCAAGTTATCACAAAGAGCAGAGGCCCAAGAACAGATCCCTGCAGAACACCACTGGTCACCGAGCTCCAGGCTGAATACTTTCCATCTATTACCACCCTCTGTCTTCTATTGGACAGCCAGTTTTGTATCCAGACAGCCAAATTTCCCTGAATCCCAAGCCTCCTTACTTTCTGAATGAGTCTACCATGTGGAACCTTATCAAATGCCTCGCTAAAATCCATATACACTACATCCACTGCTCTACCTTCATCGATGTGTCTGGTCACATTCTCAAAGAATTCAGTAAGGCTTGTGAGGCATGACCTGCCCCTCACAAAGCCATGCTGACTATTTCTAATCAAACTGTGCTTTTCCAAATAATCATAAAATATGATCTCTCAAAATCCTTTCCAATAATTTGTCCACCACAGAAGTAAGACTGACCGGTCTGTAATTTCCAGGATTATCCCCATTCCCATTCTTAAGCAAGGGAATGATATTTGCCACCCTACAATCTTCTGGTACTACTCCAGTGGACAGTGATGACGTAAAGATCATTGACAAAAGGGCAGCAATCTCTTTCCTTGCTTCCTCAGAAACCTTGGGTACATCCTGTCTGGCCCAGGGGACTTATCTATCCTCATGTTTTTCAAAATTTCTAGCACATCTTTCTTCCTTCATTACATCAACCTTTTTTCGGCATATCTGTCTGTTTCATGCTGTCCTCACAAACGTCAAGGTCCCTCTCAACTGGTGAAAACTGAAACAAAGTTTTCATTAAGGACCTCCCCTATCTCCTCTGACTCCATACACAAGTTCCGTTCACTATCCCTGATTGGCCCTACCCTCACTCTGGCCATCCTCTTGTTTCTCACGCAAGCATAGAATGCCTTGGGGTTTTCCTTGATCCTACCCACCAAGGTTTCTGAATACCCCTTCTAGCTCTAAGTCCATTCTTCAGTTCCTTCCTTGCTACCTTGTAGACCTCTAGCGCCCTGTCCAATTCTTGCTTCCTCAATCTTAAGTAAGCTTCCTTCTTCCTCTTGACTAGATGTCCCACATGTCTTGTCATCCAAGGTTCCTTCACCTTACCATTCTTTCCTTGCCTCAGTGGGACAGACCTATCCAGTACTTGTAGCAACTCCTCTCTCAACAACCTCCACATTTCTGTTGTGCATTTCCTGGAAAACATCTGATCCCAATTGGTGCTCCATAGTTCTTGCCTAATAGCATTGTAATTCTCCCTCCTCCAATTAAATACTTTCCCATACTGTCTGCTCCTATCTCTCTCCATGACTATAGTAAAGGTCAGAGAGTTATGACCACCATCACCGAAATGCTCTCCCACCGAGAGATCTGATACCTGGCCTGGTTCGTTGCCAAGCACCAAGTCCAACATGGCCTCCTGTCTAGTCGGCCTGTCTACATATTGAGTCAGAAATCCGTCCTGGACACACCTGACAAAATCTGCTCCATCTAAACTATTTACACTCAGGAGGTTCCAGTCTATATTAGGGAAGTTGAAGTCATCAATAACAACAACCCTATTACTTCTGTACCTTTCCAAAATCTGTCTCCCAATCTGTTCCACAGTGTCTCTGTTGCTATTGGGGGGGATCTATAGAAAGCTCCCAATAAAGTGACTGCTCTTTTCCTGTTTCTGACTTCCACCCATGCTGACTCAGTGGACAAACCCTCCTCCATGACCTCCCTTTCTGCAGCTGTGGTACCATCCCTGATTAGCAATGCCACTCCCCCACCTTTTTTACCTCCCTCCCTATTTCTTTTGAAACATCTATACCCCGGAACATCCAACAATCGTTCCTGCCCCGTGTTATGCAAGTGTCCGTAATGGCCACAACATCATAATTCCAAGTACCGATCTATACTCCATCATCACTGCTTATTTCTGACACTTCTTGCATTGAAGTAGACACACCTCAACCCATCGCACTGACTGCCACTTTGCCCTATCAACTGCTTATCCTTCCTCACAGATTCACTGCTTGCTGTATCTGCCTGTACACCGGCTACCCTCTGATCTGTAGCTCCGGTTTCCAGCCCCCTGCCAACCTAGTTTAAACCCTCCCGAAGAACTCTAGCAAACCTCCCACCCAGGATATTGGTGCCACTCCAGTTCAGGTGCAACCCGTCCTTCCTGTACATGTCCCACCTTCCCCAGAAGGTATCCCAATGATCCACAAGCCTGAAGCTCTCCCTCATACACCAGCTCTGCAGCCACATGTTCAGCTGCACTCGCTCTCGCTTTCTGGCCTCACGAGCCCATGGCACCGGTGGTAACCCTGAGATTACTACTCTGCTTGTCCTGGCTTTCATCTTCCATCCTAACTCCCTATATCCCCTTTTCAGGTCCTCATCCCGTTTCCTAGCTATGTGATAGGTACCGATGTGTACCATGACTTCTGGCTGCTCTCCCTCCCCCTAAGAATCCAGAAGACTCGATCAGAGACATCCCTGACCCTGGCACCCGGGAGGCAACACACTATCCGGGAGTCTCCCCATCTCTCCCTATTTATTTCAGAACCCTCTTCCCCTCCCCCATTTCTGATGAAGGGTCTAGGCCCGAAACGTCAAGTTTTCCTGCTCCTATGATGCTGCTTGACCTGCTGTGTTCATCCAGCCCCACGCTTGTTATCTCGGATTCTCCAGCATCTGCAGTACCTTTTATCTCTGACACTATCCGGGAGTCTTGTTCGGTACCACAGAATCTCCTGTCTGTTCCCCTAGCCATTAAATCTCCTATCACTATTGCTCTCTTATTCTTCCCCCGTCCCTTCTGAGCCACAGAGCCAGGCTCCATGCCAGAGACCTGGCCGTTATGGCTTTCCCTTGGGAGGTTCCCCCCTCAACAGTATCCAAAGCGGTATACTTATATTTGAGGGGAACAGCCACAGGGGATCCCTGCACTGTCTGCCTATTCCCTTCCCCCTCCTGACAGTCACCCAGCTACCTTTGTCCTGTAACTTGAGTGTGACCATCTCCCTAAAACTCCTGTCTATCACCCCCTCAGCCTCCCGAATGATCCGGAGTACATCCAGCTCCAGCTCCAGTTCCCTAACGAGGTCTGTGAGGAGCTGGAGTTGGGTGCAATTCTCGCAGGTGAAGTCAGAAGGGGCACTCAAAGTGACCCTTACCTCCCACATCCTACAAAAGGAGCATGCAACTGCCCTAGCTTCCATTCCCTCTACTCTAAATTGCCAAAAGAGTAAAGAAAAAGAAAGCCTTACTTTGCCTTACCTTTCCAACCCTCCACACAGTCTTTTTTTTGGTTAGAGGAGGATGGGTGGGAGACACTACACGTGTAGTGTTTTGGGTTTAGACAATGCCCGAATATAATCGCTCAAATCAAGTAGGCCGCTGACTCACGAGGTAAGTTTTTATAAGGAAAAACTTTCTACTTGATCCAGCATGAAGTCACCATGAGATGCTTGTGGAACTCCACTATTCAACCTGAAGAAGACTGTGCCTTCTACCAGTCAGCCAATCCTCTATCCATCCTAGTACCTTGCCCATTACACCATGGGCTCTTATCTTAATTAGCAGCCTCCTGTGCGACACCTTGGTAAAGGCGTTCTGGAAATCCAAACAGATCATGTCAACTGGCTCCACTTTGTCTAACTTGCATGTTACCTCTTCAAAGAATTCAAATAGTTTGTCAGGTATGATTTCCTCTTGACAAAGTCATGCTGACTCAGCACAATTTTAGCACGGACCATCCAAGTACTCCGTAATTTCGTCCTCAATAATGGACACTAAAATTTTATCATTGATCGAGGTTAGGCTAACGAGCCTATAATATCCAGTCTTTTATCTCCCTCCCTTCTTAAACTAAGGTGCTACATGAGCCATTTTTCAGTCCTCTGGGACCCTCCCTGACTTCAGTGATTCCTGAACGATCACCACCATGGCCTCTACAATCTCCTCAGCTATCTCCTTCAGAACAATGGGGTGTAGTCCATCTGGTCAAGGTGATTTATCCACTGTCAGACATTTCAGCTTCCTAGCACCTTCTCCTCAGTGATGGTCACAATCTAAAGATGTGCCAGTTAGGTGAATTGGTCATGCCAAAATGCCCATAGTGTTCAGGGATGTGTAGGCCATGGGAAATGCAGAGTTACAGCGATAGGGTAGGGATTGAGTCTGGGTGGGATGCTGTTTGGAGTGTCAGTGTAGACTTGTTGGGCCAAATGGCCTGTTTCCATACTGTAGGGATTCTATACACTCATCTCTATCCTCTGACTCTCTTGAAGTTCTGGTATGCTGCTGCTGTCTTTCACTGTTAAAACTGATGCAAAGTAACTATTTAGTTCCACTACCATTTCTTTGTTCCCCATTACTATGTCTCCAGCCGTGTTTTGCAGTGGTCAAGTATTCACTCTTGCCTCTCTCTTACCTTTAAGTAAGTTACCAAAAAGAACTTTTGCAATCTTCTTTTATATTACTAGCTAGCTTGCTCTCATATTTCATCCTATCCCCCCTTATTGCTTGTCAGGTTATCCTCTGCTGGTTTTTAAAGGCTCCCCACTAATCCTCACCACATTTTATGCTTTTCCTTTTGATTTTATGCCATCCTGACTTCACCTGTCAGCTGTGGTTACTTTGTCTTCCCCTTAGTAGTTTCTTCTCCCTTCGGATGAATTTCTGTTGTGCCTCCCGAATTACTCCCAGAAACTCCTGCGTTGCTGCTTCACAGTCTTTCCTGCTATGTTGTCCTTCCAATCAACTCCCACATGTTTTTGTAGTTACCTTTACTCGACTGTAATACCATTACATATGATTCCAACTTCTTCCTCTCAAACTGTATGTGTGAGTTCTATCAGACTATGGTCACTGTCCCCCCAGGGGGTTCCTTCACTTCAAGGTCCCTAATCAAGTCTGTTTCATTACACAACACCAGACATCACAACAGACAATCCAGAATTGCCTGTTAACTCGTGGGCTCTAGTACAAGCTACTCCAACAAAAATATGTCATAGATATTCCATGAATTCCTTTTCTTGTGATCTGCTACCAATTTGGTTGTCTTAGTCCACCTGCATATTGACGTCCCACATGATTATTGTAATAGTGTCTTTCTTACATCCTTTTTCTATCTCCTGATTTATTTTCTTCCCTATATCCTGACTACAGCTAGGAGGCCTGTACACAATCTCTATCAGAGTCCTTTTTCCCTTGCAGTTCCTCAACTCTACCTACACAGATTCTACACCTTCTAATTCTATGTCACTTCTTGCTATAAATTAATGTCATGTAGAATCATAAAGTCACAAAATACGGAAACGGCTCTTCGGCCCAACTCATCCATGCCTATCAGGTTTCCTAAATTGAACTTCTCCCATTTGCCTGTATTTGGTCCATATCCCTTGAAACTTTTCCTATTCCATGTACCTATCCAAATGTCTTTTAAATGTTGTAATTGTACCCACCTCTACCATTTCGTCTGGCAGCTCATTTCATAAACGCACCACTCTCAGAGAAAAAGTTGCTCTTCAGTTCCTTTTTGAATCTTTTTTCTGTCACCCTAATCCTATCGTCTCTATTACAGAGACATTGTTCAGGGTTGGACAGGACTGGCAGCTTAAGTTTTCAGGGTATACATGCTACAGGAAGGATAGAAAAGGGGGCAAGAGAGGAGGGAGAGTGGCGTTTTTGATTAGGAATTACATTACAGCTGTACTTAGGGAGGATATTGCAGGGAGTACGTCAGGTGAAATTATTTGGATGGAACAGAAATAAGAAAAGGATGATCACCTTGCTGGGATTGTGCTATAGACCCCCAATAGTCAGCAGGAAATTGAGAAGTAAATTTGTAAGGAGGGCTCAGTTTTCTGCAAGAATAATAAGTTGACTAGAGAAATTGAGGCTCTAGTCAAGAAAAAGGAAACATATGTCAGGTATAGACAGCAGGAATCGAAGTCAGTAGGAGTATACTTAGGAGGGAAATCAAGAGGGCATAAAGGGGATATGGGATAGCTTTGGCAAATAGGGTTAAGGAGAATTCAGAGTTTATACAAATACATTTAAGAATTACAAAGTAACTAAGGAGAGAATAGGCGATCTATGTGTGGAACCACAGAAAATGGGGGAGATACTAAATGACTATTTTCCATCTGTGTTTACTGTAGAGAAGCTAGAGAACTTGGGTAAATAAATAACAATATCTTGAGCATCCATATTACAAAGAAGGAGGTGCTGTATGATCTAAAATGCATTAAGGATGCAAAACTTGTCTCCAGCTGCAGCTCCTGGAAGCCCAAGTTTCGGAGTTGGAGCAGTCTCTCGGGACACTGTGGAGCATTCGCAAGGTGGAGACTGTTGTGGATAGCACGTATAGAGAGGCGGTCACACTGCAAACTCAGACTCCATAGGCAGGAAGGGAATGGGTAACCACCAGGCAGAGCATGAGGGGTAAACAGGCAGTGCAGGAATCTCCTGAGGCTGTTCCACTGCAAAACAGATATACCATTTTGGATACTGTTGAGGGGAATGGCCTCTCGGGGGAAACAGCAGCAGCCAAATTCATGGCAATAGGCATAGAAATGCTATAGTTATAGGGGATTCAATTGTAAGGGGACTAGATAGCATTTCTGTGGCTGCAAATGAGAATCCAGGATGCTGTGTTGCCTTCCTGGTGCTAGGGGTTTGGGATGTCTCAGAGCAGTTGCAGGATATTCTGCGGGGGAATTGGGGGGGTGGGTGAACAGCAAATAGCCATGGTACACGTTGGCACTAACAACATAGGTTTGAAAAGTAGGGATGAGGTTCTAAAACCAGAATATAGAGAACCAGGAAGAATGTTGAAATGTAGAACCTCAAAGGTAGTTCTCTCAGGATTACTACCAGTGCCACGAGCTAAATCAAAAACAGCAGGATATACAGGATGAACATGTGGCTCAAAAGACGGTGTCACGGTGGAGGGTGGAATTTTCAGATTTGTGGGGCATTGGGCCTCGTTCAGGGGAGGTGGGACCAATACCAAATGGGCAGTTTACACCGGGACTGATATCCTTGGAGGAGTATTTGAGGAGGATTTAAACTAGTGTGGTGGGGGGATGGGAACCGGAGGAGTAGGGCAGTAGATGCAGAAATTGAGGGAGACGTAGAAACCAGGGCAAACATGACTACGAACAAGAACAGGCAGGGAAACATTGCTGAAAAGAGCAGGGGAGGCGGTCTGAAATGCGTGTGTTTCAATGCGAGAAGTATAATAGGCAAGGTAAATGAATGTACAGCTTTGGATAGTACTCGGAACTATGACATTATTGCGATTACTGAGACGTGGCTGAAAGACGGACAGGACTGGCAGCTGAATGTCCCAGGATTCAGCTGCTTCAGGTGAAATAGAAAGGGATGTTAAAAGGGGTGGAGGAGTTGCATTACTAGTAAAGGAATATCTCACAGCTGTACTGAGGAAGGGTACATCAGAGGACTCAGGCAGCAAGGCAATATGGGTAGAACGCAGGTGAAAGCACAATGCTGGGAGTATACTACAGGCTTCCCAACAGCCAGTGGGAGATAGAAGAGTGAATATGTAGACAGATAGGGTGGCACGATAGCTCAGTGGTTAGCACTGCTGCCTCACAGCATCAGGGACCCGGGTTCAATTCTACCCTCGGGTTACTGTCTGTGTGGAGTTTGCACATTCTCCCCATGTCTGTGTGGATTTCGTCTGGGTGCTCCAGTTTCCTCCCACAGTCCAAAGACGTGCAGGTTAGGTGGATTGGCTATGCTAAGTTAACAATACTGTTCAGGGATGTGTAGATTAGGTGGGTTATAGGGGGATGGGTCTGGTTGGGATGCTCCAAGGGTCGGTGTGGACTTATTGGGCCGAAGGTCCTGTCTCCACACTGTAGGGATTCTACGATGATGAAGATTTTGGAAAGACGTGAAAACAGCAGGTTATTGTGGTGGGTGATTTTACCTTCCCTTATATTGAGTCGGACTCAGCTCATGCTATGGGCTTGGATGGGGAAGAATTTGTGAGGACCATTGTGGAGGGTTTCTTGACACACTTTGTAAACAGTCCAGCCAGGGAAGGAGTTATACTGGACCCGAGTTTGGGAAATGAACCCAGCCAGGTGAGTGAAGTTTTGGTGGGGGAGAGCACTTCGGGGAGTAGTGACAACAATGCCATGAGTTTTAAGATACTCATGGAAACGGATAACAGCAGTCCTCAGGTGAAGGTGTTAAACTGGGGGAAGGTGAGCTGCAACAATATTAGGCAGGGACTGGAGGTGGCTGTTTGAGGGTAAGTCCACATCAGACATGCGGAGTATTTCAAATGGCACTTGATAAGAGTTCTGGAGCAGCACATTCCTGCAAGAATGAAGGATAGGTATGGCAAGTTACACAAATCTTGGATGACCAGGGATGTTATGACTTTGGTCAAAAAGGAAAAGGAAGCATACGTAAGGTCTAGGAGGGAACTGACAAAACCCTCGAAGTATATAACGAAAGTAGGAAAGAACTTAAACAAGGAATTAGAAGGGCTAAAAGGATTCAGGAAAAGTTGTTAGCAAATGGGATTAAGGAGAATCCCAACACTTTTTATACATATATAAAAAGCAAGAGGGTAGCCAGGGAAGGGGTTGGCTTAATCAAGGACGAAGGAGGGAATCTGTGTGTGGAGGCAGAAGAGGTAGGTGAGGTCCTGAATGAATACTTTGTGTCAGTATCACCAAAGAGAAGGAATTAGTGGAGGATGATCTCCGGGAAGGGAGTGTTGAATTTCTAAGCCAAATTGCTATTAAAAAGGAAGAGGTGTTGTGCGTCTTAAAATGTATTAAGGTTGATAAATCTTTGAATTCTGACAGGATCTATCCTAGAATATTAGGGGAAGCAAGAGAATAGATTGCTGGAGGATTGACAGACACCTTTGTATCCTCTTTGGCCACAGGTGAGGTTCCAGGGGACTGGAGAATTGCCAATGTTGTCCCATTGTTTAAGAAGGGTAGCAGGGATAATCCTGGAAATTACAGACCTGTGAGCCTCACATTGGTAGTGGGAAATTATTGAAGATGATTTTTAGGGACAAGATCTATATGCATTTAGAAACAAATAGACTTATTAGCAGTAGACAGTGTGGTTTTGTGTGGGGGAAGTTGCGCCTCACGAACTTGATCAAGTTTTTTGAGAAGGTGACAAAGATGATGTTGTCTATATAGACTTCTGTAAAGCCTTTGACAAAGTCCCTCATGGCAGTCTGTAGAAAAGGTGAAGTCACGAAGTATTGGGGATGAGCTGGCAAAATGGATACAGAACTGGCTTAATCATTAGGAGACAGAGAGTAGCGGTGGAAGGATGCTTTTCGGAATGGAGGGTTGTGACTAGTTGTATTCCACAGGGATCAGTGCTGGGGCCTCTGCAGTTTGTGGTCTACATAAATGATTTGGAGGAAAACATAGCTGGTCTAAGTAGTAAGTTTGCAGACGATACAAGGATTGGTGGAGTTGCAGATAATGAGGAGGATTGTCAGAAGATACAGCAGGATATAGATCAATTGGAGTCATGGGCAGAAAAATGGCAGAAGGTATTTAATCCAGGCGAACGTGAGGTGATGGCATTTTGGAAGGTAAGTATGGGTGGAAATTATACAGTGAATGGCAGAACCCTTAGCAGTATTGATATGCAGAGGGATCTGGCTTTGCAGGTCCATAGATCACTGAAGGTGGCAGCACAGGTAGATAGTGTAGTAGGAAAGGTCTATGGCATGCTTGCTTTCATTGGAAGGGGTATTGAGTTTAAGGATAGGCAAATTATCTGCAGCTTTATAGAACTTCAGTTAGGCCGACACTTGGAATATTGCGTACAGTTCTGGTCACCACACTACCAGAAGGATGTGGCTGCATTTTTGAGGGTATGAAAAAAATGTTTACCAGGGTGTTGCTTGGTATAGTGGATTTTAGTTATGAAGAAAACTTGGATAGACTGGGTTTATTTTCACTTGAACGCAAGAGGTTGAGGCGTGACCTGATAGAAGTTTATAAGATTGTGAATGGCATAGATAGAGTGGGAAGTATGAGGCTTTTATCCAGGGTGGAGGGGACAATTACTAGGGCACACAGGTTCGAGGTGTGGTTGGCGGGGTTAAAACAAATATGCGAGGCAGGTTTTTCCACACAAAGGGTTGTAGGCACCTGGGACATGCTGCCAGAGGGTGGCAACAGACACATCAGCAGCATGCAAGAAGCACCTGGATGAATACATGAATAGGAAGGGAATAGATGGACATGGATCCTGTACGAAAAACTGTTTTAGCAGGGAAAGGAAAAATGTGACGGTGCAGGCTTGGAGGGCTGAAGGTCCTGCTCCTGTGCTGTATTGTTCTTTGTATCAAGGTGAATAAATCCCGGACCAGATATGGTGTACCCTAGAACTTTGTTGGAAGTTACGCAAGTGATTGCTGGACCCCTTGCTGAGATATTTGTATCATAACTACAGGTGAGGTGCCAGATGACTGGAGGTTGGCTAACGTGGTGCCACTATTTAAGAAAAGTGGTGAGGAAAAGCTAGGGAATTATAGACCAATGAGCCTGATATCAGTGGTGGGCAAGTTGTTGGAAGGGATTCTGAGGGACAGGATTTACATCTATTTAGAAAGGCAAGGACTGATTAGGGACAGTCAACACGGCTTTGTGCGTGGAAAATCGTGTTTCACAAACTTGATTGAATTTTTTTTTGAAGTGACGAAGAGGATTGATGAAGGCAGATTGGTTGTCAATATAGAATTCAATGCGATGTTCGACACAGTTCCACAAGGTAGACTAGTTAACAATATTAGATAATAGAAATACAGGGAGAACTAGGCAGTTGGACACAAAATTGGCTAGAAGATAGGAGATTCAGGGTGGTGTTGGAGGGTTGCTTTTCAGACTGGAGACCTGTGACCGGAGGGTGTGTTGCAGGGATCAGTGCTGGGCCCACTGCTTTTCGTCGTTTATATAAACAATTTGGATGTGAACATAGGAGGTATGGTTAGTAAAGTTGCAGATGATCCCAAAATTGGTGGTGTAATGGACAGCAAGTACAACAGGACCTTGATCAGAGGGGTTGATGGGCTAAGGAGTGACAGACGGAGTTTAATCTAGATAAATGTGAGGTGCTACATCTTGGTAGAGAAAATCAGGGCAGAACTTGTAAATTTAATGGTAAGGTCCTGGGGAGTGTTGCTGAACAAAGAGACCTTGGAGCGCAGGTTCATAGTAGACAGAGTAGTGAAGGCAGCGTTGGTACGCTTGCCTTTATTGGTCACCGCATTGAGGAGAGGAGTTGGATGTCATGTTGTGGCTGTACAGGATGTTGGCTGGGCCACTTTTGGAATACTGCATTCAAGTCTGGTCTCCTTGCTACAGGAAAGATGTTGTGAAATCTGAAAGGGTTCAGAAAAGATTTACAAGGATGTTGCCAGGGTTGGAGGGTTTGATCTATAGGGAGAAACTGAATAGGCTGAGGCTATTTTCCCTGGAGCATCAGAGGCTGAGGGATAGCCTCATAGAAGTTAATGAAATCATGAGGGGCATGGACAGGGTGAATAGTTAAGGTCTTTTCCCCAGGGCTGGGGAGTCCAAATCTAGAGGGCATAGGTTTAAGGTGAGAGGGGATAGCTTTAAAAGGATCTGAGGGCCAACGTTTTCATACAGACAGGTGCATGTATATGGAATGAACTGCCAGAGGAAGCGGTGGAGGCTGGTACAATTACAACATTTTAAAGGCATCTGGATGGGCATATGAATAGGAAGAGTTTAGAGGGATATGGGCAAGAATGAATTGTAAGTCTTTATGCTATCTAGTTTTGGACTCCCCAACCATAAGGAAAAGACCTTGGCTATTCACATTATCTATGTCCCTCACGATGTCATAAACCTCTCTAACATTACCCTTTCATGTCTTACATTCCAGGGAAACCAGTCGCAGTCTATCCAGACTCTCCTTATAACTAGAATGTTTCAGTCTTGCTTACATCCTGCTAAATCTTTTTTGCACTTTTCCAGTTTGTTAACATCCTTCCTATAGCATGGCAACTAAGTTGTATGTAGTACTCCAAATACAGCCTTACGGCCAAATACGGTCTTGTACAGCTATAACATGACATCCCAAGTCCTGTACTCAGTGCTCTGACCGATGAAGGCAACTGTGCCGAACACCACCTTCATCTTCTTGTCTACCTGTGATATCACTTTCAAGGAACTGTGTACCTGAACCCCTAGGTGTCTCTGTTCGAAAACACTCCCCAGGGCCCTACTATTAACTGTGTATGTCTTGCCTGGTTTTGTCTTACCAAAATGCAATACCTCATTTTATCTTAATTTAACTTGATCTGCCATTTCTCCACCCAGTGGCCTAGTCAATGAAGATCCTGTTGTACTCTTAAGCAACCTTCTACACACTGTCCATGATACCACCAACTTTGATGTCATCCACAAACTTACTATGCCTCCTATAATTTCATCCAAATTGTTAATGTAAATAATGAACAACAGCAGACTCTGCACCGATTCTTGCGGCACACTGCTGGTCACAACCCTCCAGTCTGAACAACAACCTTCTGCTGCCATCCTATGTCTTCTACCGTCAAGCCAATTTTGTATCCAATTGGCTAGCTGTCCCTAGATCCCAAGTGATCAAACCTTATTAACTGGTCTACCACGAGGAACCCTGAAGGTCTTACTAAATTTTGCCCATCCTTTCCATAGGATATGTATCCTCGGATGTTTAATTCCTAGCTCTGATCCCCTACAGCCACGTCTCTGTGCTACCCACAACATGATACCTGCCAATTTCAGTCTATATGACCAACTCAGTTACCTTGTTTCGTATAATTTGTGCACTGAAATACAACACCCTTAGTCCTGCACTGACTGCCCCTCTTCTCATAGTTGTTCCCTCAGCTGCTGTGGCTGAAGTTAGATTCCTGACCCTTTCCATATTATCTGTCCTATTGCTTGCTCTGGAAACTTTAATAGACTCTGCTGAGCACTCTCTCCCTTTAACTTTTTCTGTAATTCTACATACAGCTAGAACCCTCCACCCCTTCAGTTTAAAGCCCTATTCACATCACTTGGCATTGGGTAGAGTGTTCTACTGAAAACTACCACCTTGCCTTTTGTCTTTCACCCTCAACCTCCTTCCTAACCCCCCCACTCACCTGCACCCATAGGTCTGGAAACAATCTTTGGCAAAGTCCTGAGATAACAAGGTGCGGAGCTGGATGAACACAGCAGGCCAAGCAGCATCAGAGGAGCAGGAAGGCTGATGTTTCAAGCCTAGACCCTTCTTCAGAAAGTCCTTGCAGCATTACTGGAAGGAGTAACGTTTCTGGGAGTACTGCTATGGCAATTTGGAACATCTGGCGTCCAATTTGTTGGCAGCTTCCATGAAGCTATGGCTGTCCCCTGGAATCTCAAATCTTGAGAAAGGCCAGACATTGGTCATTTAAATACCTGACAGGTGCTTCATTTGATAATGCCCTCCCCCACAGGGATGAGATGGGGTTTGCACCGGTACTCCAACTACTGTCCCCACATTAAATTCTGACCAGTGTTTCAGGTCACTAACCTTTCACCAGAACTGGCTAGACATGTGAGATAACAAGCATGGGGCTGGATGAACACAGCAGGTCAAGCAGCATCATAGGAGCAGGAAAACTTGACGTTTCGGGCCTAAACGGTTTAGGCCCGAAACGTCAAGTTTTCCTGCTCCTATGATGCTGCTTGACCTGCTGTGTTCATCCAGCCCCATGCTTGTTATCTCGGATTCTCCAGCATCTGCAGTACCTTTTATCTCTGGCTAGACATGTCACAAGTTTTAAACAAATACAAAGACAGGAAAAGGGGCAGAGAGAACAAAGGAAATAGTTGTGATTGGATGAAAGGCAGATCAAGGTAAGTGATTAAAGGAATGATTGTGCAAGATAATGAGATGGTAATGGGACAAGTAAAGAAATAAAAGATAGGTTTAGAGGAAATAGTGGAATCATCAACAGCTACTACACAAGAAAACGGCAGAAATTGTTCTGGAAGGCTGCAAAGAGTATAATTGAAAGATGAGTTGCTATTCCTTGAATTTACTTTGAGTTTTATTGAAACAATGAAGGCTGAGAAGAGATCATAGCAGGAGCAAAAATTAAACGATGAGGCAAGTAGCTTGTTAATCAACAAACTAAACAGAAATATTCCATAAAGATGTTACTGTTCACCTGATGCAGAGGTTGTACAATCTGCTAAGCAGTAAAAAAGTTCTGGAAATTCTGATGAATGGTTACTGGACCTGAAATGTTAACTCTGATTTTTCTCCACAGTTGCTGCTGGACCTACTGAGTTTTTTCCAGAAATTTGTTTTTGTTTCTGATTTCCAGCGTTTGCAGTTTTTTTTTGCTCCTGGAAATTACTTGTTTTCAATTGAGTGATGGGCTTCGTACAACTTGCCTTAGAGTGATCTCAGATTTTTCTGTTTAATTCTATTTCTTACCTCAGAAATTAGCATTATTAGTAGTTCAAGAGATCAATGCAGGCAATTGCACTACTCAGCAGATGGAGCAAGGAAAGGATCCGGTCATTTTTCCCTCTTGTTCACATACAGGCTCTCATCTAACAATGTGGATTGCCTCTTTTATATCTTTTCTATTCAGAGCTTCAGAAGGCAGAACAGTGGAGGTTCCTTACAAAGGAGATGTGGAGAGTACAATCCTCGATATTTTAGGGGGATTACGCTCCACCTGCACCTATGTGGGAGCTGCTAAACTGAAGGAACTGAGCCGGAGAACAACATTCATCCGAGTAACACAGCAGTTTAACCAAATGTTTTCCTAGGGGCTTTTACAATGGAAGAAACTGAAGAGTTCCATTCCTGCAGAGGTGTCTCATTCAAAAGCTTTGGTGCAGTTCAATATAATTTTCACTTTTGATAGTACAATAATATTTTGCTGTTTCCCTGGTTTGAAGCTCATAAAAAAGATGGACCCATTGCCTCTAGGATCTAAACTTACAGCTAGGTTTGCACTTTCTTTTCTGTATTGTGAAACAATTCTTTGCTGAAAGTGACAGCTCAAGATGAAAAATCAATAACTACTTAAAATAATTTGTTTGAAGTTATTAAAATTGAGGCATCATTGCCTCAAAGAGAACAAAACTCAGTTTTGTATACACTGCTCAGGCGTATTCAATTTTTAATGTTGTGAAACAATATAATTTATTTGAGGAATTAATTTAATTATACAATACTGCTTAAAAAGCTGTGTATATTGTCTGCAAATGTGGCATGAAAAATTAAATACCTAAAACAAATGGTTCACTTCAAAAATGTGTAGTTCCTTCATGTTTAGTAATATTACAAGGTTGGAATTGACCACACTAATTAATGAGACAATATCACATCATCTGGAGCTCTTTAAAAACAGTGTGCCAGTTTTAATTTTTTAAAAACTGATATAGCTTCTTTTTGACACATCACTGAAAATAAGTCAGTTTTGAAAGACTTTCCGAGGATATAAATTATGCAAGTAGCTGTGTATAGTTCACTTCAATTCCCATTAACTCTCTGTGGTATAATAATGTCAGTGAGCTCCCAGTCAACCTTTCTTTCACTGGAATTGGGCAAGTAAAGCCAATGAACTTCAAACACGCAGAACAAAAATCTAGTCTACTGCATTTGCTGCAGACAATGTGGTCTCCTCTGCATTGGAGAAACAAAGCGTAGACTGAGTAGCCGCTTCACAGAACTGCTCGCAGAAAAGACCCTGAGCTTCCAGCTGCCTGCCACTTTAACACAGCACCCTGTTCCCTGGCCAACATCTCTGCCTCTAGCTTGCTGCAGCATTCCAGTTGAAGCTCAGCATAAGCTGGAAGAACAACATCTCATTTTCTGTTTGGTGACTCTGCAGCCCTCCAGTCTCAATATCGAGTTCAATAATTTTAGACCCGAAACTTCACATATCCTAGCCATCGCCACCGCTCCCCACCCCCCACCCTGCCAAAACCGGGTCTTGTTATCACATATAACAAGCATGGGGCTGGCACAGCAGGTCAAGCAGCATCACAGGAGCAGGAAAACTTGACGTTTCGGGCCAAGACCCTTCATCAGAAATGGGGGAGGGGAAAGAGGGTTCTGAAATAAATAGGGAGAGAGGGGGAGGCGGATAGAGGAGGGGATAGGTGGAGAGGAGGCAGACAAGTCGAAGAGGCGGGGATGGAGCCAGTAAAGGTGAGTGTAGGTAGGGGGGGTAGGGAGGAGATAGGTCAGTCCAGGGAGGACGGACAGGTCAAGGGCGCGGGATGATGTTAGTAGATAGGAGATGGGATGATGTTAGCAGACAGGAGATGGGGGTGTGGCTTGAGGTGGGAGGAGGGGATAAGTGAGAGGAAAAACAGGTTAGGGAGGTGGAGATGAGCTGGGCTGGTTTTGGGATGCGGTTGGGGGAGGGGAGATTTTGAAGCTTCTGAAATCCACATTGATACCATTGGGCTGCAGGGTTCCCAGGCTGAATATGAGTTGCTGTTCCTGCAGCCTTCGGGTGGCATCACTGTGGCATTGCAGGAGGCCCAGGATGAACATGTCATCTGAGGAATGGGAGGGGGAGTTGAAATGGTTCGCGACTGGGAGATGCAGTTGTTTGTTGCGAACTGAGCGCAGGTGTTCTGCAAAGCGGTCCCCAAGCCTCCGCTTGATTTCCCCAATGTAGAGGAAGCCACAACGGGTACAGCGGATGCAGTATACCACATTGGCAGATGTGCAGGTGAACATCTGCCTGATGTGGAAAGTCTTCTTGGGGCCTGGGATTGGGGTGAGGGAGGTGGTGTCGGGGCAGGTGTAGCACTTCCTGCGGTTGCAGGGAGAAGTGCCGGGTGTGGTGGGGCTGGAGGGGAGTGGTCCCTCCGGAAGGCAGATAAGGGTGGGGAGGGAAAAATGTCTTTGGTGGTGGGGTCTGATTGCAGATGGCGGAAGTGTTGGAGGATGATGCGTTGGATCCGGAGGTTGGTGGGGTGGTATGTGAGGATGAGGGGGATTCTTTTTTGGTTATTATTGCGGGGACGGGGCGTGAGGGATGTGTTCCGGGAGACACGGTCGAGGGCATTCTCGACCACTGTGGGGGGGGAAGTTGCGGTCCTTGAAGAATGAGGACATTTGAGATTTACGGTAGTGGAATGTCTCATCCTGGGAGCAGATGCGGTGGAGGCGAAGGAATTGGGAATAGGGGATGGCATTTTTGCAGGAAGGTGGGTGGGAGGAGGTGTATTCCAGGTAGTTGTGGGAGTCAGTGGGCTTAAAATGGACATCGGTTTCTAGGTGGTTGCCCGAGATGGAGACAGAGAGGTCCAGGAAGGAGAGAGAAGGGTTGGAGATGGTCCAGGTGAACTTCAGGTTGGGGTGGAAGGTGTTGGTGAAGTGGATGAACTGTTCGAGCTCCTCGTGGGAGCACGTCCATTTCAAGCCCACTGACTTCCCCCCAACAGTGGTCAAGAACGCCCTCGACGTCTCCCGCATTTCCCGGAACACATCCGTCACGCCCCGTCCCCGCAATAATAACCAGAAAAGAATCCCCCTCGACCTCACATACCACCCCACCAACCTCCGGATCCAATGCATCATCCTCCAACACTTCTGCCATCTGCAATCAGACCCCACCAGCAAAGACATTTTTTCCTCCCCACCCTTATCTGCCTTCCGGAGGGACCACTCTCTCCGCGACTCCCTTGTCCGCTCCACACTCCCCTCCAGCCCCACCACACCCGGCACTTTTCCCTGTAACTGCAGGAAGTGCTACACCTGCCCCCACACCTCCTCCCTCACCCCAATCCCAGGCCCCAAGAAGACTTTCCACATCAGGCAGATGTTCACCTGCACATCTGCCAATGTGGTATACTGCATCCGCTGTACCCGTTGTGGCTTCCTCTACATCGGGGAAACCAAGCGGAGGCTTGGGGACCGCTTTGCAGAACACCTGCGCTCAGTTCGCAACAAACAACTGCACCTCCCAGTCGCGAACCATTTCAACTCCCCCTCCCATTCCTCCGATGACATGTCCATCCTGGGCCTCCTGCAATGCCACAGTGATGCCACCCGAAGGCTGCAGGAACAGCAAATCATATTCAGCCTGGAAACCCTGCAGCCCAATGGCATCAATGTGGATTTCACAAGCTTCAAAATCTCCCCTCCCCCAACCGCATCCCAAAACCAGCCCAGCTCATCTCCACCTCCCTAACCTGTTTTCCCTCTCACTTATCCCCTCCTCCCACCTCAAGCCACACCCCCATCTCCTATCTACTAACATCATCCCGCCCCCTTGACCTGTCCGTCCTCCCTGGACTGACCTATCTCCTCCCTACCCCCCTACCTACACTCACCTTTACTGGCTCCATCCCCGCCTCTTTGACTTGTCTGCCTCCTCTCCACCTATCCCCTCCTCTATCCGCCTCCCCCTCTCTCCCTATTTATTTCAGAACCCTCTTCCCCTCCCCCATTTCTGATGAAGGATCTTGGCCCGAAACGTCAAGTTTTCCTGCTCCTATGATGCTGCTTGACCTGCTGTGTTCATCCAGCCCCATGCTTGTTCTCGGATTCTCCAGCATCTGCAGTACCTTTTATCTGTGCTGCTTGACCTGCTGTGTTCATCCAGCCCCATGCTTGTTATCTCGGATTCTCCAGCATCTGCAGTACCTTTTATCTCTTGTTATCACATAGCCTGTCATTACACACTACCTATTGTTAGTCAGTAACAGTCCTATTAACAGCTATTCACCCTCTTAGCCAACTCCATTGTCGATCCAACTGCTCTTCTCTCTCTTCATGTTGTATCCCTTATCCTATTGTTTACTCCCTACTCCACCCCCCTCCCTATTTTCTGCATATAAACCAACGTTTTCCCAGCTACCATCAGTTCTGAGGGGTCACCGGATCCAAAACATTAACTCTGATTTTTCCTTCACAAATGGTGCCAGACCTGCTCAGCTTTTCCAGCAACTTCTGTTTTTGTTCCTAGAACAAAAAATTGATTAGCTACAAGATACCCGTTTGTAAACCACTACATTTAGGACAGTTTTTATCATTAATCCGGATTAAGCTACCAAGCTTTGAAATGTACATCATTTAATAACTACTTAATAAAGTAATTATTTTTACCATCGCAAGCAAATCACGTCATTACAACAGCAGAATCAAAAACATCTATGGTGCTGATATAACTTATGGAAACATTTTACAGTGATACAGTTGAATTTTTAAAAAAAAACTCAAAGCTACTTTTAACAAAGCTAATGAGCCACAGCATGCAGCGAAGATACCAGCAAAATCTAGATAATAACCTTAAGGACCAAATGAATGTAGAAATGTACAGGGCAGAATTGATCATTACTTTCCTCCTGGTTTGTCCTCAGCGTGTGGGATCAAATCTCTCACTTTTTCTCATGGACTGCCAATAAATTTCAAACCTGGTACTTATTTAACACTTGTGAATTTTTCAATATAATCAGCAAGCAACTTGACAATCACATTCATAACCCTGTGCTTAAAGCGGAGGGACATAAATCTTCTTTTCACCCGTCCTCATCTAAGTTTCATTTCAAGCTCTCCAAGTTGTAGTAGAATCTGAGACTCTTAAGTACACTGTTATTTATTTGTCTATAAACTGTCATATCTGGAGTATTCCAGTACAATCAATCCTAATCAGACACACTTCCTGTGTAAACTTCTGTGTCAGCTTCTGCAACCTCTTTTCATAAATTGGGTATCCAGTTATAACAGTCAAATTGTAAATGATCCATACCAGGTAGAAGTGTGGGCTAGTTTAAATGATCCTCGTATATTAGTGTAAACATGAAAGCATCTTTTCTCAAAGCTGCGCTTAGACAAGTGTCATGGCTCTGTTGGTAACAGCCTTAGAGTCATAATTTGTAGGTTCAAGTCCCACTTGAGCAAAAAGTTTAGGTCAACACTCCAGTAGACTACTGAGGAAGTACTGCATGTAATTTAAAGGAAATACTGTTGGGATTCGAGTTGCACAGGTCAGGGCCAGCATTTATTGATCATCACTCATTGCCTCAAGAAAGTAGTGGTGAGCCATACTTTTGAACTGCTGCAGCTCATATGTTGTATTCACACTGCTTTAGTTCTCTAGTGGTTCAGTACACCCAAGAGGCAGTTGAAAGTCTGCTGTTGTTGTGGAGTCAAATGTAGGTCAATAGAGTAAAGATTTCTCCCTCTCAAGGACATTAGTGAATGAGATAGATTTTTATGATAATCTTCTGGTTTTGTGATTATTAACGAGACTAGCATTTCATTCCAGAATTATTTGATTTTAAATTCCACCAGCTGCCATGTGGATATTTGAATTCACGTTTTGCTACATTGGTCCAGGCCTCCCAATTATTAGACCAGTAACATCACCACTATGCTACTATCAAAGGAGGTGACGTCAGAGATTTCAGTTGTAACATTAAACTAAAGCCCATAGGCTCTTTTGGAGGAGGGGGAAATAAGTGATCACACGATATTATTCAAAGAAAAGCAGTGGACAACCAAAATCCTGAATTCTTATCTGGTCATTATTACGCTGCTGTTCTGGGGGATTCACCAAGTGCACATTGCTGCTGTGTTTAATTACAGTAACTTCATTTCAAAAGTATTTAATTAGCTGTAAAGCTCTTTGGGATATCCCAAGGTTGTGAAAGGCGCTGCATTTTTTGTGTGGGAACCACTGCAGAATGACAACATAGCCTTTAAAGGGCAACGTTCCCAGTTAATTTCAGTGGTATCAATTTATAAAACACCCACATTATCTTTGCTTTTTATTCCCCCTGTAGACTCCCAAATTGAAAGAACTGAAAGCAGCAGCTGTATACCACATTGTGATTCATAATTTCTTGGTGAAACAGTTGGGGAAATGGCAAGTTGCACAATACTAATAACATTGACATATCCTTCAAATATCATGGGATTTCCAGGCAGAATAGACATCTGTAGGATAAACTCAGACAATGTTAGCACATCGATTTTGTTTATATGATTTGTCTCGAAAGAAGCCACAATTTGTTACCAGAGATAACAAGGCGTAGAGCTGCACAAACACAGCAGGCCAAGCAGCATCAGAGGAGCAGGAAAGCTGATGTTTCGGGCCGAGACCCTTCTTCAGAAATGGGGTAGGGGAAGGGGGTTCTGAAATAAATAGGGAGAGAGGGGGAGGCGGACAGAAGACGGATAAAGGAGAAGATAGGTGGAGAGGAGACAGACAGGTCAAAGAGGTGGGGGTGGAGCCAGTAAAGGTGAGTGTAGGAGTTAGGGAGGGGATAGGTTAGTCGAGGGAGGACGGACAGGTCAAGGGGCGGGATGAGGCTAGTAGGTAGGTGGGGGTGGGGCTTGAGGTGGGAGGAGGGGATAGGTGGGAGGAAGGACAGGTTAGGGAGGTGGGGACAAGCTGGGCTGGTTTTGGGATGCGGTTGGGGAAGGGGAGATTTTGAAGCTTGTGAAGTCCACATGGGAACCCTGCAGCCCAATGGTATCAAAGTGAAATATGAAGTGCTGTTCCTGCAACCTTCGGGTGGCATCGTTGTGGCACTGCAGGAGGCCCAGGATGGACATGTCGTCTAAGGAATGGGAGGGGGAGTTGAAATGGTTCGCGACTGGGAGGTGCAGTTGTATAGTGTGAACCGAGTGTAGGTGTTCCACAAAGCAGTTCCCAAGCCTCCGCTTGGGGGGTTTCCCCAGTGTAGAGGAGGCCACATCTGGAACAGCGGATACAGTATACCACATTAGCAGATTTCCAGGTGAACATCTGCTTGATGTGGAAGGTCTTCTTGGGGCCTGGGATGGGGGTGAGGTGTAGGGGCAGGTGTAGCAATTCCTGTGGTTGTAGGGAAAAGTGCCAGGTGTGGTGGGGCTGGAGGGGAGTGTGGAGTGGACAAGGAAATCATGGAGAGAGTGGTCCCTCCGGAAAGCAGATAAGGGTGGGGAGGGAAAAAATTTCTTTGGTGGTGGGGTCAGATTGCAAATGGCAGAAGTGTCAGAGGATGATGCGTTGGATCCGCAGGTTGGTGGGGTGGTACATGAGGACGAGGGGGATTCTGTTTTGGTTGTTATTGCGGGGAGGGGGTGTGAGTGATGAGTTGCGGGAGACACGGTCGAGGGCGTTCTCGACCACTGAGAGGGGGAAATTGCGGTCCTTGAAAAACGAGGACATCTGAGATGTTCGGATGTGAAAAGCCTCATCCTGGGAGCAGATGCGGCGGAGGAGAAGGACCACTTTCCAGAGGGACCACTCTCTCCGTGACTCCCTTGTCCGCTCCACAAATCCTTCGCCTCCGCCGCATCTCCTCCCAGGATGAGGCATTCCAGTCCTGAACATCTCAGATGTCCTCATTTTTCAAGGACCGCAACTTCCTCCCCTCAGTGGTCGAGAACACCCTCAACTGTGTTTCCCGCATTTCTTGCAAGTCATCCCTCACACCCCTTCTCTGCAATAACAACCAAAACAGAATCCCCCTCGTCCTCACGTACTCCCCACCAACCTGCAGATCCAACGCATCATCCTCTGACACTTCAGCCATCTG
Organism: Ginglymostoma cirratum; assembly: GCA_024137785.1. Lineage (NCBI taxonomy): Eukaryota > Metazoa > Chordata > Chondrichthyes > Orectolobiformes > Ginglymostomatidae > Ginglymostoma > Ginglymostoma cirratum. Next base: position 5,216,330 of record JAHRHZ010000030.1, on the reverse strand, counting down.
CAATCTGACCCCACCACCAAAGATATTTTTCCCTCCCCACCCTTGTCTGCTTTTGGAGGGACTACTCTCTCCTTGACTCCCCTGTCCACTCCACACCCCCCTCCAGCCCCACCACACCTGGCACTTTTCCCTGCAACCGCAGGAAGTGCTACACCTGCCCCTACACCTCCCCCCTCACCCCCATCCCAGGCCCCAAGAAGACCTTCCACATCAAGCAGATGTTCACCTGCACATCTGCTACTGTGGTATACTGTATCCGCTGTTCCAGATGTGGCTTCCTCTACATCGGGGAAACCAAGTATAGGATGGGGAACGCTTTGTGGAACACCCACACTCGGTTCGCACTAAACAACTGCACCTCCCAGTCACGAACCATTTCAACTCTCCCTCCCATTCCTTAGACGACATGTCCATCCTGGGCCTCCTGCAATGCCACAACGATGCCACCCAAAGGTTGCAGGAACAGCACCTCATATTTCGCTTGGGAATCCTGCAGCCCAATGGTATCAATGTGGACTTCACAAGCTTCAAAATCTCCCCTCCCCCAACCGCATCCCAAAACCAGCCCAGCTTGTCCCCTCCTCCTTAACCTGTCCTTCCTCCCACCTCAAGCCCCACCCCCAACTCCTACCTACTAGCCTCATCCCACCCCCTCGACCTGTCAGTCCTCCCTAGACTAACCTATCCCCTCCCTAACTCCCCACCTACACTCACCTTTACTGGCTCCACCCCCACCTCTTTGACCTGTCTGTCTCCTTTCCACCTATCTTCTCCTTTATCCATCTTCTATTCGCCTCCCCCTCTCTCCCTATTTATTTCAGTGCCCCCTTCCCCTCCCCCATTTCTGAAGAAGGGTCTAGGCCCGAAACGTCAGCTCTCCTGCTCCTCTGATGCTGCTTGGCCTGCTGTGTTCATGCAGCTCTACACCTTGTTATCTCAGATTCTCCAGCATCTGCAGTTCCTCCTATCTCTGAATTAATTTGTTACCACCTGTCCCCAGATCCTGTTTTAGACTTAGCAAAAGTTGGCAATATCCTAGGGAATATACATCTCTCTACTGGTTCCAGGCCCACCCTCCGTTCACCGTAATTCTATATTTCCAAAACAACTGAAAATACAAAAAAAGAAAATCATCGACAGCCATGTCGTAAGGTGGCAGCCACTGGAGTAACCTGTAAAGTACATAATAAAAACTGAAAGAACTGCAGATGTTGTAAATCAGGAACAAAAGCAGAAGTTGCTGGGAAAGCTCAGCAGGTCAACTCTGATTTTTTCTTCACAGATGCTGCAAGACCTGCTGAGCTTTTCCAGCAACTTCTGTTTTTGTTCCTGTAAAGTACATATTTTGTTCAGTGGCATTAAGCCCTGGTCCAAATAGTTTCAACAGAATACCAAGGTGCAGTTCTACTACAGTCAATGTACCATGGGCAGTTGTAGGGGTTACAGGGTAAATTGCATCACAGAAAGTAAACTACATTAACACAAAATACAAAGTAATATTTTATATCTTACTGAAAACTGTGCAGAATTCTATTCACTGAAAAATAGATCATGATTTTGAACAAATTGTCATTTTCTTTTACATAAAACCTTTTTTAATGTATAAACCATGTGACTATTAACTTGTTTGGATGATGCAGTAAAGGGAAATCTCCCAGAATAAAATATCTATATTTCAAACAGCCCAAGCAGTATATAATTAAAAATATCATAATCAACAGTAAGTGTACTGTTTTGCTTTGCATCTCATGTCAACATTCTTCCAAACCCTGTTCAAAACTTTGCCTTGGTTAACAGAAAAATGTATTAAAACAATTTATTAAAAAAATTTAGCTCATGACAGAAGTTAATTTTCCAAGTCTAAATTTAATGTAGTTTCAAACTGACATATTTAAAAGTCAGCCACCATTAACTTGGAGAGACTGCTTCACCTTTTAGCACCAGTTGAAACTGAGGTTACAATACAGAAAACTGCAAGAAATCCTGTCATTTTCAAATTTTGCTTAAATTGCAAGGTGACATCCTTCTGTCTCTCCAGAGAATTGCTGCTATAACCACAGCAGTCTTGCCTGTATTTGTGAAATCTTCCAAGGTGAAGCAATTCTTCCTAAATATTAAACATAAACTGAGTTTATTTAGACGCTGTTCAATATCTTGCATACTTTAGTGAAGTCAACTCCCTTACTTGGCCTCTTCATTTCGAATCTTCTAAGCATCTCTGATAATTCCTGAGTTATTCTTTCCATTTGTGATCTACCTCTCATTTGTGACATTGTGATCTGAACAGTATTTTGCCAGTGCACTGTAAAGTCTTTGTGTAACTTTCATACTTACAAGAGAAAATACAATTTATATCTGAAGTTTGCACAATGGCAATGCAATGCACTCTTACTTTTTTTAAACTTGTTCCTTATACAATCACAGATTATACCCTATATACCTGTCTTTCGTTTTTCATTCTTTATTTCACCAACTTCTTAACAAGAACCAAACATTACAGAAATTTGATAGTAACAAATTTGAATCACCATTTTCAGTGCATGCAAAACTTTGCTTTACTCCTTTCAATAGAGATAGACCCACTGTGTGCTTTGCATCGAAACTGCTTAGTTGCTTGATGAGGCTATTTGAAGTTGAGTGACTGATACAAAGTGCAGAATAAAAAGAACTGGAAACAAGCAACTAGAGGAAACAGTTGCGGTTGGCACTGTTATTTTATTAGTACGAGTATACTGAAACAATAAACTTGTACTGGTATACAGACAATTTCTTTAAAACAAAATTTGTTCAAAGTCTGGATCAAATATTATCATAATAATGAAATAACTTCTAACTAGAAAACCTGCAAGCACCATCAAAGAAAGGGACCATAAAATTCAACAGACCCGAGTGTATCCTACAAATAGACACACCACGATTAGAAAATAGAATATGAATTCTTCCATTTGTATAATTGTTTAAAAAAAGCTAGTGCAAGTACAATATTGTACACTGGAATTACATAGAATACGCACGTGTACGGAAAACGTCCCCCTTTCACAATGAAAGCTCTTAACTAGGTATTTATGCACTGAAAAATCTCTCTCCTCATCAGTAAGGTGCAAAACATTTTTCCCGCCCCCATTTTCCTGCATCTACTGGCCATTGCCATTAGGTGACCACAGCTTAGTCAGTCCATGAAGAAAACAAAAAAGACAATTACCGCCTCTAATTGATTCTCAATGGAAGACTTAGAACTTTCAATAGGTACTAACAACCAAAAACATAGCAAACTCAGGAGCAGCAGTTCATATCTGGGACTATTCATAAACTGGCTGCACATCTAAAAGTCTCTTTGTACAGTACTTCATCCTCGCCACAGCCTGAACAGATCAATCTCCTGGACATTACAAATTAAAATATACAACTAAATTTAACCTTCAACTTCTTTAATGGATCCCCCCTCAAATATATTACAAGATATGAAAGTCAAAGCTAGTTTAAACAGCATCCGAGCCTTTCAAAAACTGAGTAACCTTCCACCAACATTCAAGTCTCCATGTGCAATAGGTTCATGTTACCTGTACTAATCAATGAGTGAGCCTTCACTGTTAAACCTTTTGAAAGCAGTTTGTTTACAAAGGTCCCAACCAGATACAGCGCTATGACAAACTGATCAGTAAGGTAACAATATTTGAGGCTAGGTTTGTTAAAAAGAAATTAGGCTTCAGAGTTAGTGAAAGTGCTGCTTCCGGTTACATCAGTGTTCCACATGCACACCAGCCCCATCCCTGAGTAAGAGGTGTGAAAGGGTTTTTCAGGTCTCTCCAATCATCCTGTCCAGACAAATTTAAAAGGTGTTGTAGGTGGAAATCTCTATTACTATAGGAACAGTCAGTAAATATTTGTAACTGTCTACTTACAGGTGGGTTTACCCTGACTACCTTTGTGCGAGTTCTTGTTTTATTTTTGTCCACTACAAATTTTTAAAAAATAGCCTGCTGTCAGTTAACTATTGCAAATCAGATTTTGTAAAGAGGCACATGGCTGATCTGATTATAAATGAAACGTTTTCCTTGTATTCTGATCCAGCTTTTTCTTAAAAAGAAAACAGGAGGCCAGGGACTCAGTTTAAAAAAAGGCAGCAGTACAATGAATAGCAAAAATGCAACTAATAACAGCCTTTCAAATGTAAGCTAAAAGATGTGAACTTTCAGACTAAACTTGGCACTTTTAACAAAAGGTTAATGCACAAGCAAATAAATTCAGAACAACAGGCAGTTGGATCGAATAGGACCTGACATGATTCTAGATTAGAAATTCCTACTTACAAATCAATATAAAACAAGTAACTAAATTTTTCGCATTGTGCCTGACTATTTCCTGTAGTGTTTCTTCAGCAAAACCAGTCAGTTAAATGAGTCCCTGCTTCCATGCTGGGGGAAAAGAAAATCACCTGTTTAAATGTATAGTGGTACTGGATTATTTTGGCTAAAATCTCATACGTATCTCTGTACTCCATTGTTTCTCCATTTCAATTACCTCTTACCATCTGACGCTAAGAAAAATAAAAGAATGTGACTGCCCTGAGCAAGTTAATGAAAGGGCTGATGCATTTACAGAGCAGAACTAACATGTTATCGTTAGGAACCCAGCACTAACAAAGCAATGCGAATGTGCAATATATTGAAAACCTGCCCAGCTATTTTGGTGCATGACTGAGAGGTTTAATTATAGTGAGCTTCTACGATACCCAAGCCTTTTGTCTCAACATTTTCCCTCCCCATTAAGATCTTGAAACAGCTTTGGAATACAATTTTAAAGATGCAAGTGCCAGCTACAAGCCAAGAAATTAGAGTTTCCAATGCTAGCTAGACTTCAAGTCACTTGCACAAATTAAAAAAAGCTATCACCCCCTGTTCACTTCCAACAGTTTTCAGTTTTGGTTGAGAACCTGTTATGAAAGGAAAAAAAACTGCATTTTCAAAGGAGGCTTTGTTCATTTTAAATACTGCATTTTTGATGAACTACATTTTAAGTGTTGCGTTGTGCTTGGAAAAGCACAGTGTATGTCAAACTAAAAAGAATCTAATTTAAACTCTACTTGAAGATGACGGATAACAAAGATTTGAATGAGTAAAATCCTGTACAAATTTTTTGAATCATAATATATCACTGGTGTACACTGACATTCCTGTGTAACATATAATTAAGCAGATAAGAAACCTTTTTATTACACTATTTGAACTCATCTTTAATTTTTCAAAGATCTGTTTATTGAGGAGCTTGATTTTTTTTTTAAAATGGCAAGTTACTAAAAACATTTACTGGTATCATTTTGAGCTGTCCTAAGAGAGATTAAGTTTACAGATATGACAGACTTTGAGTCAACCACTCAACTTGATATCCGAAGAAACACTGTGGGAAGGTCCCAATGCTAAGGCAGGCCAAACAATGATCGCTATTTTTTTTTTAATTTCCCCTTTTTAAAAAAAAAGGTAGAGAGAAAACACAACAACTGACAGATTCACTGCATGATTGTTGACTCTCAAGGTGTGCAAATTGCCAAATGCTTTAAAAGTACAACAGTTAAACACTGGATAACCCTAGATTTCTCTTCCAGACTTTGTTTTAACTCTCTGGGATCTTTTCCCATTTTTGAAGCATTACATTTAAAAAGTGCTTTCTGAACAAGCAGTCATCAGTGGACTACTACTACCATTCATAATCATTCACACAAGAATCAAGATAAATGATTCTCATTCTTCCAAACACTTTGAATCTACAATTCATTCTAGACAACATCATTTTTCAGTTCCCTTTTCCTTTAAAGTTCAGTATCTAGCTCTACATGGATAACAGTGTTTACAGATAATACTAAACTTGTCATTTTGGTATGACTTTGAGCATTCAGACCAAGATACCCAGTAAATAAATATTACTGGATTACAAGTGCTTAAAGATCATCCTGCCACTTTGTTGTGTTGCACAACATTCAAGTGAACCTAGGGAAAAAAAAAAGTGGCACCAATCATTACTAAATACGAATTGAATTTTAAAAAATTAAAAACAGTACCAGAGAAGACATAAATGGATTCTAATCATGATAGGAATAATCCTGGTGAGAATTTTCTTAAGAGCATTCACTAAACAGTGAAAAGTCAGAGCTTTGTGGAAAGAACAGTTATCAGTCTCCTCCTTAACATCATTTGAAGATATTACAACATGTTATTAACAAAAAAACTAAAATAACAAGCAGATAACATGTAAATACTGGGTTTTTTTTCTAGCTTTAAGTCTACAGTACAGTATTATAGATTTTTAATTTTTGAGCTTCCACTGATCCCCAAAGTGCCTTCACTTGCCTACGTTGGACCGTCCTTCAATGCAAATCTTAACCTCCTGAGGAATGAAGGAAGGCTTGGGAAGATTCAACGGCTGCTCTTCATCTGTTTTCTCTACTTTTCGCGTTTCAGGAGCAGACCACCTCCTTTTCCTTGTTGGAGGCCGCCCGACCTCTGTCTTATTGAGCCAAGACCGTGCAGACTGTATTGTAATGGTTTCAGAAAACTTCAGTTTGCAATTTTCTGAGACAACTGCTACACTTCCCTGCACAACCCCGTTTTCTCGCTCCAAGTGCCGGGGCCTGTTCTCAGATATACTATAATTTTTTGGGTGCTTCAACAAAACACCAGTTGAGTCACCAGCCTGTCCTTTCTTTATAGAGCCATTTTTTAGATTTTTCAGTGTAAGAGATATGCAAACATCACCAACAGAAAGTTTGGAACATGGCAAACCAAACAGTTGAGATGTTCTGTCCGGACAACATGATGACCAGCCTTTTCCGAAAACAAAAAACGGGTGTTCCATCAGAACTTCAACACTGACCTGAAAATTAAATTCAACACAGTAAGTCTTTCAGCTGTTTCAATGCAGTATACAAAACATTAGCTTCATTAATTATACAAGCTTAGTCACTGTTAGTAGTTGACAAAAAAAAACAAGAGCAAAAATGACAATCACTTGTTATAGACTTGTTATAGATTTAGATATAAATGAAAATGGCCAGCTGGAATAAAATGACCCATCTCTCTCACAAATAACTGAAACCCGCACACAGGGTTGGAGTGCTAATGAAGATTGCTTTCTTAATGACACAGCCCCATCTCAGATGCCTTTGAAGGCTTCATGACTGTAAAGCGAATAATGAGATTTTTAAGAAGTAAAATTAACTCTGATTTGGATCAAATCATCCATTGCTCCGAAAGCTGAAGCATTCATTGAAATCATAGCAATAAGACTAAAACAAAAAACCCTGACCAGGTGAAGGAACACTTTAAATACATCAGCACACAGCTACATCAAAACTGTTTAATCTGAAAACAAATAGACCCAATTAGAACCTTTTACCTACTTGTAATACCATTCAGGTCACAATGCAGTTGAAGGTAAATTAAGGCAACATTAGCACGATTAAAAATATGCTTGAAACTTATTGCTGATCTCTCCTGGCAAAGGTATAAAGTAATGGGCAAAACTTCTCACCGTTGTTACTGTTAAGCATTGTTCAAATGCAAGTTCGATTGTTGCAACTACAAATTTACTGTTGCTCTGCCAAAATCAAAATCACCAATCATGGTTTAGTCCAGTTTGTAAGTCCCTCATATGGTTCATGAGCAGAGTTAGCAATAAATATGTTTCACACGATCTCAACAATGCTACAAATTCTAAGGTATTTAGGATGCTAGCATGTAATCACGCTGTAATAATTACAGCAACTTTTATTTACCACCTTCAATATGGAAAACATCCTGAGGCACTTTACAGAAATGTGAAATTGAGTGCTAAAATAGAAGAATAGGAACAGACTCAAAGGTATAAAGCTAAGATAGGATAGTCAATAAGATCAACTGAAGAGATTAGTTTTGCTAAAGAATTTAGAAGTAAAGCAAAAAATGAAGAGGGAGGGAAATAAAGAGATCAGGGAGGTTTATCCAATGGTGGGGTAAAGGATAGAAGGGTGTGTCTCTCAAATTGAATTGAATTTCTGGACTCTGCCACAAACACTTTGCTCACAGCAAAAGCTGTAACTAGGCTTGGGGTAGAGAATTACTTCTTTCAGTAATGATATTTTGCGTTAAAAAATTGCAAAATAAAGGGCAAACAAAAGACAGCTGAAAGGTGCAAGAAAACATTCAGACGTCAAACACATTCAGATGTCAATGGACACAAATTCAGTGAAAATTACATCATATACCTAAGTAACAAATTATATATTATATTTAATTATATATATTCACATTTATGCAATATCAAAAGACAGAAGTGAGTTGAATAAGCAGACGGAGAAGTTTCAACGATCTGATGTTGAAATTGTATCTTGTATTCATTTATCAGAATCAGATGATTCTATAGAATAAACAATAGAGGGAGCAGGGATAATATAAGCAAGGGGACACAACTAGTGGGAGTGAAGAACTGGGCACCAAGCTATTCAAAAACATATCAGCAAAATATATTAACAAATGGAAAAATGAGTGACTAATCACGTAATGCCCAAAAAAAAGGATGAGTGACAGAAAAGCAGACTCAGTATAAATGGCAATACAAGTCTTGCAATAATATATGGAATGGGAAAAAGATGGCGTCCATCTCATTTCATTCCACATGTTTAAATAGGCTGAATAGACTTCCTTAGTGATGCAATACTAAAGTTCTAAACTTAAACTTTAAGACCCTTACTGCAGAAATAATTCATGTTAGGGGTAAGAAAAAGAACCAATTAAGCAACTTAGTAATCAAAATTATGTTTTATCATTGTTAAGTGGCCCCTTCTAACAGAGAAAAGACATGGCCATAAAATCACTTCTTTGGAGAAGTTGTCTGTCTTGAATACAAATTGGAAGTACTGGAGAAACTCAGCAGGTCTGGTAGCATCTGTACAAAGAAGCAGAGGTAATGCTTCGAGTCCAGTGACCCTTTGGAATCATTTTATTGTGTGTTTAGCTCAGATCAGAGAAATATGGTGGTTCTAAAAGAACTTTTGGCCTATCAACTGTTTATTTCTTGGCTGCTGTTTTCTGTACTGCTTCACCACCGACCCTGGGTTTCCAACTGAATGATTTTGAGCCTTTAACTTTTCTGCTGATACTGAATATGATCTGGGACCAGGTCTTCGCCACATCGACCCTGCTGCCACTCAAAGCTTAATTTATCACAGCTAAGGACATGCCCCTGGGATCGCTACAAACAGCTTCCTGTTTAAATGCACGGGTGGAATCAGCAAGCGCCATGAATCATTGGTGTTATCAGCGAATGCTTAGTGAGTGACGTTCATGGAGTCATAGAGACATACAGCACAGAAAGAGACCCTTCAGCCCAACTTGTCCATGCTAACCAGGTTTCCAAAATTGAGCTAGTCCCATTTGCATGCATTTGGTCCATATTCATCTAAACCTTTCCTATCCATGTACTTGTCCAAATGTCTTTTAAATGTTGTGACTTTACCACTTCCTCTGGCAGCTTGTTCCATATATGCATCACCCTCTGTGCAAAAAAGTTGCCCCTCAGGTCCCTTTTAAATCTTTCTCCTCTCACCTTAAACCTATGCCCTCTAGTTTTGGACTCCCCTACCCTGGGAAAAAGACCTTGACTATTCACCATATCCATATCCCTCCTGAGTTTAAAAATCTCTACGAGGTCACCCCTCAGCCTCCCACTCTCATCTTTGCAGCCTCCTTGGCATTTATTGTGTACACTCCTTTTTGATACACCTTTTCGCTCACCAGAGCGATCACCAGACTTGAAACATTAACTCTAGTTCTCTCTCTACAGATGCTGCCAAACCTGCTGAGTTTCTCCAGCACTCTGTTTGTATTTCAGATTTCCAGCAGTCACAGTTCTTTGTTTTTATTCTCTAAATTTCTTGCATTTTTTCAAATCTGTATCAGTGAGCTCTGCCACATCGACAGTGAGAAATCACACTGTTAAACAATAAAACTGAAAGAAATTTGATGCTATAATCAGTATGGTGAAAGGCATGGGAGTTTTTATACATATATAATATATATGTTAGGGCTGCCCAAAACAGAACATCATAAAATGGCCAATGAAAACCCCAACAAACATGTTTAACAGAAATTAGGGTGTGTGGGAGCAAGACTTGTGTTCTCAGCACTTAAAACAATAGCTGTCTGTTCAAGAAAGATTGTATATGCTGCCTTCCGAGATAAGAACATTTCACACCAATTAGTTATTTCTCTTAAACTTTTTCCTAATCACTTATACTACAAGTAAGTTATAATTAAGATTCTTCAAGATAATCATAGATATGGTTTCCAAAAAAATTATAGATTTAACACACACACACATTATATGTGCATTTAAAAAATCACTAAGCAAAGCATTAGAAAGAAAGGTTTAAAAACTAATTACAAGTTATGGAAGAGGGGCCTCCCTATCTCGTATTGAGGACAGTGGCTAAGAAAGTTGGAATGGTGGGAAATCTCAAAGAAGCCTCTGCTACAGCCTTGTGCAAGATAAGCAGACAAAGACATCATAATTCAGAGATACAGGTCACAAGTGACCATGGAGAGTTCAACTTCTCACATATTAATATGACCCAAGCAGATCACAACAACAAGCAATCACTAATATAGAGTGATGTACTGAAAGCCCGACAATAGTTGGACAACCCAGCACTAATTAACCAATAGTATACAGGGGGAGGGAGTATGTGCTGCCACGTTAAAGTAACAAGAGAATGTATAAAAGGAACTTTGCTTGTATTTAGGATTACAGCGTCATTGACTCTTCTTCTGATCTGAGTCAAAGATTAAAGGCAGAAATTGAGCCCTCATATCGAGGCCAGATTTGGGGTGGTCTTTGACCTCTCCCTGCACTGTACTGCTGAATGCTTGAATAAATTAGCATGTGCCTGAACTCTGCTTGTCTCCTGAAATTTATTGCTATCGAAAGGTCACTCCTACGATACAATATATACAAACTCACACCTTTCACCATATATACATGGAAAAGGATATATATCAGTCATTGATCAAGGTCTCAGACTGGAAAAGGGCAGATTTTAGGGTTCTAAAAGTTGAACTGGGCCAGGTTGATTGAAATCACTTTTTGGTGGATAAAATTGTGGACGAAAAATGGGAGAATTTCAAAAGAGAAATGAATAAGATGCAAGCTAAATACATACCCATGAGAAATAAATACAGAAAATCCAAAGTTAGAGTACTCTGGATGCCTAAGGATATTGATGAGAAAATAAGGAAGAGGAAAGGAAGCATATTGTGCGTACTGGAATAATAACAGGACGAGAAGTCAGGAAGAGTAGCTTAAATGCCAGAGGGAGGCTGAGACAAAGGAGTAAGGAAAGTTAAGAGGAAACAGGAGGAAAAATTGGCAGGCTGTGCTAAAACAAATTGTAAACTGTTCTTCAAACATATTAATAGCATGAGTGAAGGGTAGAGTGGGGCCCATAAGGAATAAGCAGGGTAAGCTGTTCACTAAAACAAGGGACATGGCAGAAATACTAAATTAATACTTTCAGTCTGTCTTCACCAAATTAGAGAAGGATGACAACGGCCTAGTTGAAAATGTGGGTGTTGAGCATCTGAGCAGTATAGTGATTGCAAAAGAACAGGTGCTAAAAAGGGTCACAACAATCCAGGTAGAGAAGTCACCAGGCATGATGGGATGCATCCTAGACTGCTCAAAGAGGTAGGGAAGCATATTGCAGGGCCATTCACAGAAATTTTCTAGGCTCCCTCTGAACACAGGATTAGTCCCAGGGGGCTGGAGGATTGCAAATGTGACACCATTGTTTAAGAAAAGGGCAAAGGATAACCCAGGAAATGATAGACTGTCAGCTTAATGTCAACATTGGGAAGATTGATGGCAGCCATAATACAGGATAAGGTGAATACACACTTTGAGAAAAATAAGTTAATAGTACACAGCCAACGTGACCTTATCAAGGGCAGATCACGTCTGATTAGTTTGATTGTGTTATTTGACAAGGGGAAACAAGCAATGGAATGAGGATAGTGTGTGGATGTTGTATATTTGGACTTTCAGAAAGCCTTTGATATAGTACCACATGGTTAGCAAACTAGAAATGTTTGGGATTGCTAGGTCCTTAGATTAGAAGTTGGCTAAAAGATAGGAAACAGTGGGTATGTATAGATGGGCTTTTCACAGATTGGAGACGAGTTGGAATAGTATTCTCCAGGGAACAGTGTTGGGATTCTTGCTTTTTCTGATTTGGATTTGGAGGTGTTTGCAGACGATACCAAGCTAGGGAGAATAATGAATTGTGAGGATGATGCTGAGTGACTTCAGAGGGACAAGTTGGCCAATGGCAGAGAGCAGGGAGATGAAAAAGTTCTGAAGGGTCAGTGGACTCAAAACATTAACTCTGCTTTCTTTCCCCAGATGCTGAGTTTTTGTATCTAGTAGATAAAATTCAATGTAGAGGAATGTGAGGTAATACATTTTGGTAGAAGAGACATGAAGAGACAATATGGGCACAATGGTATAGAATTGAGGGGAGTACAGGAGCAGGGGGGCCCCAAGGCTCATGTGCATGATTCTCTGAAGGTGGCCAGGCAAACTGTAACAGTTACTAAGAAGGTTTATAGGATCTTTGGGTTTATAAAGAACGGCACCGAATACAAAAGAAAGGGAGTGATGTGACATCTCTACGAATCATTGGTCAGACCTAATTTGGAGTATTGTGTTCAGTTCTGGATACCTCATTTAAGGAAGGTTGCTGAAGCCTTGAAGAGAGTGCAATGGAAATTTACTGGACGATATCAGGAATGAGGGATTTTAAATACATGGCAAGATTAGATAATTCAGGCTTAATTTCTTTGGAGCAGAGAAGATTAAGAGGTGACTGTATTGAGGGGTTCAAAAATATGAACAACTTTAACAGGGTAATTAAAGATATTCTATTTCCATTAGTAGGCAAGTCAGTAACTAGGGGTCACAACTTCAAGACTGTCAATGAGAGAGCCAAGAATGAGATGAGGAGAAATTTCTTGACACAGAGTGTGTTAGGATTGGAATGCACTGCTTGGGAGAGCACTGGAGGTGGATTCCATAGGTAGTTTCAAAATAGACTGGATATGTATTTGAAAGTGATGAATTTAGAGGGCTACAGAGATAGGGCTGGAGAATGGGACTACCTGGGTAGCTCTACTGGAAGCCAGTTCAGACACAATCGCCTCCTCTTGTCCTGTAAAATTCTATGATTCTACATACCATTTTTAGAATTTGGATTTTAAAATAGTGGCATATGGGTAGTGGTTACTTCTGTGCAGTGGTTTTGAAATAATTACTAGGCTACAGAGTCTTTCCAGAACAGTGGCCTAATTCAGTATGTTCCAGAGAGCAGAGAACCCCACGCCCTCCCTGAATGTTAACCAAAAATTGGTTTGACTGTGGTAGTTTACAAAGGGTGGATGAACACAGAACTATAAGGCACAGGAGCAGGCCCTTCAGCCCACCATGTTTGTGTTGACCACGATCTAACCTAATTCTAAACTAATCACACATGCCGGCACATGGTCTATAATCCTCAATTCCCTGCCTGTTTATGTGACTGTCTACATGCCTCTTAAACAGAGCACTCATATCCACTTCTATCACCTCCCCTGGCAGCGTGTTCTAAGCACCTATCACCCTCTGTATAAAAAAAACTGGTCTTGTAGATCTTCTTTAAACTTCCCCCTCTCACCTTAAACGTATGCTGCCTTGTATTTAACAAGTCCATCCTGGGAAAAGGACTCCAATTATCCCCTAGATCCATGCCTCTCATAATTTTATATACTTCAATCAGCTCACACCGCATTCTCTGACATTGAAGGCCATTAGCTTGTTTACGGTTTGAGATAATCAAAGGTTAATTTTAGTTTAGAAAACTCAGAGATTGAAAGGTTTTAGCAGTTTGGAGGAGACCTGACTGAGGTTAGAAGAAAATATGGTTTCTTGCAGAGAAAAGAATATTGGACAGTTCAAGGACAGCACAGTTAACTCCATGTAAAAGTTTATTTTGTGCAACTTCCAAACCAGGAGTATTTGGTTTGAAATCTGCAGGTTATTAAAAGCTGAGAAAGTATAAGCTCCTAGTTTTGATAATAAAAACTTTCCAGTTCAAAAGAACTAACTGGGAGAATCAGTAAACACATGCTTAAAAATTTGAGATAGTGATGTAACGTCTCTAGATTTAAGTCTCTGTAACTGATAGCATTAGGAAATGGGATAAGTCTTTGCTTTCAGATCTCTCAAATAATGTTCCAAATTTAGATAGCTTGGAGTGATACACTTCTGTTGCTGAAGGAAATCTGTAGCTTTGTGCCACTAGGTTTCAGTGATTTGGGATCAAATAAACTTTTTTAAAAAATCTCTTGGACAGATTTCATTCTGAGATCTGACGTGGTCAGAAGTACTATCAGCTGGGATTATAACTGTTGGACAGCATTGATCATTCTTCCTATTGACTTCATAATTCAAAAAAGAAAACGCAGCCATAAAAACACTTTCAATTAAAGATTAGTTGTATATTGTGTATTTTTTGGATGGACTCAAGAATTTATTTGTTGCATTATAAGAAAGAACTATGAAGATATAGTAAATTAGTTTATATGCTTCAAGATAAAGTTAACCAGCGTATCTGCTTTTAAAATACTGGAATGATTTCCATGTGTTAGTTTACATAACACATTCGACTTCTTGTTAAATTTAAGCAATTGGTAGTTAGTTTGGCCACTTGAGGTAATACAAAACAACTTTTGTGGTGCAGTGTTAGTGCTCCCACCCCTGGACCAACAAATCAGAGTTCAAATTCTACCCGCTCCAGACGTGTGTAATGATATCACTGAACAAGTTGATTAGAAAAATATGTTAAATTTTAAAAAATTAAAAATTGAGAAGCAGCAACCAAATAGTGAGAGGCTGTAAACATCTATAGACCAAAGCAAGTAACAGTAACACATTCTTTTTCTGAAGACTGTCGGTCCAAGCAAAATGGAATTTTGTAACAATCTGTGCATTTTCATGGTTAGTTTTATGACGCAAGACAAGAAAGTATCGAACTATTTCAATTTCAAAATTGAAATCATGACCGGTGGTTTGGTAGTATAGTACCATAACCACCAGGATACTGTCCAATTCTGCAATTTCTCATTGCTGTGAGTTGTATAAACACCACCTCCAGGTGGCGCAAAGTGGTCAAGTGAAATGCTTACTAGTCATTTTTAACATGACGGAGAACTGGAATTTAACAGACGTTACATTCAAATAAAATTCAGCGTCTAAAATATCTGCCGCTGTATTTAATTGAAATGATCTCCATTGAGAATGAGCCTGGCTGCAGGAAGGAAAGTAATTTTATTGTGGATTCAGCTCAGATCAGAGAGGTATGGTGGCTCTAAAAAGTGCTTTTGGCTTCAGCTTTTGCATTTCCAACTACCAATTTTTTAACTGATGTTTTTTGCTAATTGTTTCCTGTATGTTGGTTTCTTCGCCCACTTTACCACTTATCCTGGGTTTTCAACATAATGATTGAGCATTTCTCCACCCTCCTTCTGATAGTGG
This sequence comes from Ginglymostoma cirratum, assembly GCA_024137785.1. Classification (NCBI taxonomy): domain Eukaryota; kingdom Metazoa; phylum Chordata; class Chondrichthyes; order Orectolobiformes; family Ginglymostomatidae; genus Ginglymostoma; species Ginglymostoma cirratum. The sequence goes on along the minus strand of JAHRHZ010000030.1, from coordinate 5,200,739 downwards.
TCCTGATGTGGAACCAGAGCTTCTCCACATCGATCCTACTGCCAGCCAAAGTTTAATTTATCGTGACCAAGGTCAGGCCCTTACGATTGTGCAACCACCCACAAAACTTTTGCTGCTTCACAGTACAGTGCTCACATGAAGTCACATGTAAACCAGACAGGTAAGGATTGCGTAATGGGCATTCGTGCACCGGACGGGCTTTTATAACAATTAAGGACAGCTCAATGATCACCATTACTGAGACTGGATTTATATTGGAGATTTATTAATTGAATTCAAACTCCACCAGCTGATGTGATGAGACAATCCTGGCTGAACGAAGATTGAAGGAGTAGCTCCAAACATATGCAAAAAGGAGATGCCAACCTACTTACATGCCAAATATCATAAGCAGCAAGCGATAGACAGGATTAAGTAATTCCACAATCTACTACACCCAGTTGTGAATGGGGGTGGACTGCTAAACAACTCACTGGAGGAGGAGGATCCACAACATCCCCAATCACTCTAAAAGGGAGCCCAGCACATTAGCGTAAAAATAAAGCTGAAACATTCACAACAATGTTCAGCCAGTAGGACTAAGTGGAAAGTCTACCTTGGCCTCTGCCAAACTTCAGTCAATTTGATTCACTTCATGTGATATCAAGAAAAAGCTGGAGACACTGCACAATGCAAAGGCTATGGGCCCTGACAACATTCCAGCAACTGAAGATCCAGTACTGAAGATTTGTATCCCAGGACTTGCTGCACACTCAGCCAAGCTGTTCCAGCACAGCTACAACACTACCATCTATTCGAAAAATGTGGAAAAATGTGGCATGTTCTGTACACAAAAAGCAGGAGAAATCCAACCTGACCAATTAACAGACCCATCAGTCTACTCCCGACCATCAGTAAAGTGATGGAAGGTGTCATCAGCAATAACCTGCTCTGTGATGCCCAGTTCAGGTTCTGCCAGGGTCCCTTAGCTCCTGACCTCATTACAGTCTTCATTCAAACATGGACAAGACAGCTGAATTTCAGAAGTGATGTATCAAGTGGCATCAAGGCTGCATTTGACAGAGTGCGGCATCAAGGCACTCTAGCAAAACTGGAGCCATGGGAATCAGGGAAAACTATCCATTGGTTGGAGTCAAACCTGGCACAAGAGGTTGTGGTCGTTGGAGGTCATTCATCTCAGTCCCAGAATACTGAAGCAGTCCATGTCCAAATGCACCAAGACTTAAACAATATTGAGATTTGAGCTGAAAAGTGGCAAGTAACATTTGTGCTGCACAAGTGCCAGACAATGGGCATCTCCAAAAACAGTGAATCTAACATTTCGCTTTGCTATTCAATGCATGACCATTAATGAATCCACCACTATCAACATCCTAGAGGTTACCACTGACCAGAAACTGAACTGGACTAGCCATGTAAGTACTGAGGCTAAAAGAACAGGTCAGAGGGGCTAGGACTACTGCACCAAGTATCTCACCTCCTGATTTCCCAAAGCCTGTCAACCATCCACAAAATACAAGTTAGAAATGTTATGGAATACCCCCCCCCACTTGACTGGATGAGTACAGCTTCAACAACACTCAAGAAGCTTTACACCATACAGTCAAAGCAACCTACTTGCTTGGCAACATGTTTGCAAATGTTCAATCCCTCCACCACCGATGCTCAGTAGCAGCAGTATGTAACATTTTCAAGATGCAATGAAAAAAATCACCAAAGCCCCTTAGCCACCATCTTTCAAACCCACCAGTACCACAAGGAAGGACAAATGCAACAGGGATATAGGAACTTCATCACCTGCAAATTCGCCTCCAAACGTCTCACCATTCAGACTTGGAAATATATCGCCGTTCTTTCCAGTATCACTAGGTTCGAATGCAGAATGTCCCTCCCCATCAATATTGTGGGTTGGCCTACAGTGGCTAAAGACAGCAGTTTACCACCACCTTCTCAAGGGTAACTAACGATGGTCAATAAGTGATATCCACATTCAATGAATAAATAAAAAAAAGTAGTGTTGTAAGCAGCATTTTATGGACCAAGTTAGCTTGCAAAATAATAGTCCTACTCCTTTCAAATCAAGCACAGGGATTTCAAAAGATCAGACACCAGCTGTAAAATGTGTAATGGTGCTACATCTTAAATTCATATACATTTCAATACTCCTGTTTGTTGACCTGTCATTTCCTTTAACACACAATTTGGAAATGACATTGAATTAATGTCAAAAGTTCCATGAATAACAATGGGATGTTTGGATGTTGTATCTCAGGACTAATATCCATGATATTCCATACAGTTGCCCAAAATCTCTGTCTGAGGGGGCAGGCAGGACTAGTGCATACGGTGGGAAAGAAGAGAAAGAGGGCTTGGAACATGCTGGAATGCATGCCTGTTTGGCTATTTCAGAAACCACTTTCAGCAACATGGGCAGGGCTTTATAAGTTGGTTCCTTGACGGGTTTTATTCACAGATAATGAAACTAAGAAAAGGAAGCAGAATCAGAATCTGCAACATGTTGCTCTCCTTCACTGCACCCTGACTAACCACATGGCAAGTTCCCAAAATTAGACAAACATCTCTGAGACAATAAGCAATGATGAAATCTTAAAAAAAGTCAAATTAACTCTGGACTATATACCTATATACCCCTAAACAGATGCTTGTAGAGAGTCACTGATAAAGGTTGGGTCAATGATACATTATTGCCCCTCACGAATAGCCGGTTACCAACAGCAGGCTCAATCTTTGTGGCAAGAGTAGTGAGATCAATAAACAGTAATGAACATACCTTTAGTGCAATTATGATTAATACAGCCATGTTCTAAACATACTTGCATGGACTCAGCAACTTATCCAGTACTCAAGAAAAATCTCCTCACCTATCTTCAGTGTGTGTTGAGTGGAAGTAAGAACTGGCCTCTCAGCACCTGTAATGTTCCCCACAATTTTTTGCTGGAATTGTGTATTTACATGTTAAGTGGAGGCAGCCTTTGGTTTGGTGACACACAACTATAAAATATAAATAATGCACGGCTACTTGGATGAGGAATAAAATGATAACTGTCAACAGTGGAACTATGTCCTAGCTAGGAGTCAAGGTCTTTAGGAACTGAAGTAAGAAAATTACAGACAGAAAGGATGAAGAAACACAAAGATACAATAACATGTAGCACACTTCACCACATCATCAAGAACACTTAATTCCCACCATCTGCATCACCCTGCATTTTTAGCTGTGCTTATGTGTGCAACACCCTGAACCCAGAGGTGAACAGATGTATGGTTGCACCAAACCTTTAGTACAATTCACATTTCTTGAACCATACCATCTTTACTTCTGAGTACGAAACTACAGAAAATCTTTTAAACACATTCTATTTAGAGCTTCAAACTATTAGCTGAAAATAAAATTAAGTAGCATATCATGAACAGTAAAGATGTTAGTAATGACACAATAGAAACAGTACGTAAATGCAAAATCCAGACCTGAATATTAAAAGGGCTTTCTGTGTGTTTTTGGGAGGAGGAAATTCTATTCTTCTAACAAGAATCAGCAGATTAGTGTATTTCTCAGTTTAAGCGACCATTCCATTTTGTTGCAACTTGCAAGACAGATAGGCTTAGAATTTCCTCAAAGTTCCTGCCTACCTATAGGTACATTTGGAGTAGAAGTGACAAAAATAGCACAAGACATTTAAATGTGAGTTATGCCCATGAAGATTTACATTAGCGTTCCATAGGGTGGCACGGTGGCTCAGTGGTGAGCACTGCTGCCTCACAGCGCCAGGGACCCCGGTTTGATTCCAGCCTCAGGTGACTGTGTGTGGAGTTTGCACATTCTCCCTCTGCCTGCGTGGGTTTCCTCCAGGGTGCTCCGGTTTCCTCCCACAGTTCAAAGATGCGCAGGGTAGGTGTATTGTCTATGCTAAATTGCCCATAGTGCCCAGGGATGTTTAGGCTAGGTGGATTAGACAAGGGAAATGCAGAGGTAGGGGAATGGGTGCGGGTGGGATGCTCTTCTGGGGGGCAATGTGGACTTGTTGGGCTAAATGGCCTGTTTCCACACTGTAGGGTTTCTATAATTTCTATGAATGTTTACACTGAACCTCGTGGCCCCATCACCTCTCTTGACCCCTCCATTGTCTCCAAATTGTATTGCTGCTTGTCAAACATCATGTACTAGACGAGAATACTTCAACCGAATACTGAGAGAATTAAAGCTTTGTCCTAGCTCTGACTCCATCACTCTCCCTGGCAACTATCTTACGCTGAACTGTTTTGCAATCTTGATGCCATATTCAATCCAGGATTGAGCTTCTCACCACATATCTTTACCATCATTAAGGTTGCTCATTTTCACCACTGTAACAAAGCACAACTTTTCCCCACTTTACCCTACCTGCTGAAGCCCTCATCCATGCCTTTATTATCTAGAGACTTAAATATTCTCGTACACTTATGGCCATTCTTCTATCCTAACTTGCATCAAGTCCGGTTCACCAATCACTCCTCTGCATGATGACCTAGATTAGTTCCCAGTCAAGCACTGGTTCTAGTTTTAAAATTCTCATCATCGGTTTCAATTTCCTCCCAGGCTTCATTCCTCACCATCACTGTTATCCTCTAGTTCAACAAACCCACAGAGAGATTTCTAACTTTGACATCTTGACCCTTCACTAATTTTAATCACTCCATCATTGCTGACGCTCCAAACTCTGGAATTCCCTCCCTAAACACCTTTCCTTCCACCTCTCTTTCATACTTTAAGATACTCCCTGAAGCCTATTTTGGTAACTTCTTAGTCATCAGCTTTAATATCAGCCTTGAGGCTTACTATCATATTTTGTTCGATAACACTTCTATGAGATGTGCTGGGATGTTTAATTACAATAAAAGTATTTACAAGAAATAGCAGTAGTTGCTTTAAAATTCAACTCTTTTGACACAGTCCATGCCCACAAAGTTGGTCATGCTTCCAGGTCAATATGTCAAGTTTCCATTGACTCTCCTCCTTCAAGTGGGTTTATTATTAAATTACGCTGAGAATTTCAGGCAAATGGCAACTATGGTCAGATTAACTTATTATTAATAACCTGTAGCTGAAGTAACTAGCTGTCCACTGAAGTCTCATTCTGGTCTGTTTCTCATACTGATGTTACAATTACTTTAAATTCAGTAAGTTCAAAATTCAGTCAATTGATCTGACCTTAGAGAATAAGACCCATGACAACAGTCACCTTAAACCACAATTGTTACAGCTAAAGAAACAGCCAAACATTTTAGCAAATCTCCAGATTAAATTTTGCAATCATGAATTAATTCCTGAAATACTGGTCACGCCATTGTCAACAGTCGATTTTTCTAATCACTATTTTGATGGCATGAAGAATCATTCATCATCCTTTCAGACTTGATACTGTGTCCTGTAGGATGCATCACTTTAAAGAAAACAATTCTTCAAATTAAGTGAAATGTATAAATCATATTTATTCATGTTTTAAGCTTCAATGTAGGAGTCATCTTCAAGAAGTTTACAGACAATACAAAATGGCTTTTGATTTATTTGATCATGGGATGAGGGTTTTACTGATTAGGCCAGCATTAGATCATCCAGCCCTAACTGCCCTGCAGAAGATGGTGACGAGCTGCCCTCTTGAACTACTATAGTCCTCAAGGCAGAGTATTCCAGGATTTTGACCCAGCAACAATGAAAGACTAGTGAAAAAGTCAGAAGTTAGATGGTATGAACTTCAAAGGGAACCTGCAGGTGGCTGCACTTGTCCTTCCATGTGGTAAAGTTGTGGTTTGTAAGGTGCTTTTGAAGGAGCCTGAGTGAGTTGCTGCAGTGCTGCACACAGCCTGTACAAACTGTACCCACTATGTATCTGTGGCAAAGGTGGTGTCTGCAGTGCCAATCAAATGGGCTCCTTCGTCCTGGATAATGTCAGGTTTCTTAAGTTGTGTTGGAGCTGCATCCATCCAGGCAAGTGAGGAGTATTCCGTTACACTCTTGAGCCTTGTAGATACTGCACATCTACTCTGGGGAGACAGGAGGGAGGAGGGAGGTGGAGAATTCCCAGCTTCTGATCTGCTTTTGTAGCTACAGGATTATGTGGCTAGTCCAGTTCTGTTTCTGGATGATAATCTCCAGGCTGATGTTGATAGTGGGGGAATCAGTGCTGATAAATGCCATTGAATGTCAAGAGGAAATGGTCATTGCCTGGCACTTGTGTGGTGCAAATGTTACTTCCCACTTTGCAGCACTGCAAATGGGCATGGACTGCTTTAGCATTTTGAGATTTAGTGAATGGTGCTGATAATAATGCAAGGGAATGCACAATATATGGTAAGATACTGAGAAAAAAAGAGAACAGAGCCAGCTAAGCATGTCAGTCCATAGATCCAACAGAACAGATAAACAGCATGCAGGATACTTTATTTTATTAGCTTAGACAACAATATAAGATTACAAAAATAACCCTAGAAATGTTTAAACTACTAGTTAGGCCACAGCTAAAGTATTGAATACAGGTCTGGTCGCAACATTGTAAGAAGTATTTAAGTGAGCTGCAGAAGATAAAGAGGAGATCTGACAGGATGTTACCAGGAATGGTAATTTTAACAAGTAGTAACAATTGGATAGGCTGAGGTTGTTTGCTTTGGAACAGGAAAAGGTTGAGGGAAAATTTTATTGATTAATACAAAACTGAGCATTTCAGACAGTGTAGATAGAAGGACCCCATTTCTCTTAGCAATGGTCAATATCTGGGGACATATTTTAAAATAAATGGCATAGGTACTAGCAGGGAATTGAAAAGAAAATTTTCTACCCAGAAAAAGGGTCTGGAGGTAACAAAGTTAAAAAAAAAGGATTAGAGTGCAGGCGATAACTAGGCCAAAGTGTGCAGACCTAGTTCAATCTCAGGTGAACATCCGTTTAATGTGGAAGGTTTTCTTAGGGCCTGGGATGGAGATGAGGGGGGAGGTGTAGGGACAGGTACAGCACCTCCTGCAGTTGCAGAGAAAGGTGCCGGGGGTGGTGGGGCTAGTGGGGAGTGTGGAGCGGACAAGGGAGTCGGGGAGAGACCGGTCCCTCTGGAAGGCAGATAAGGGTTGGGAGGGAAAGATATCCTTCGTAGTGGGGTCAGATTGCAGGTGGCAGAAGTGGCCTCCATCCCAGGCACCAAGAAAACCTTCCACATTAAACAGATGTTCACATGCACATCCGTTAATGTGGTCTATTGTGTCCGTTGTTCCCAACGTGGCCTCCTCTACATCAGGAAGACCAAGCGGAGGCTCGGAGACCGCTTTGTGGAGCACCTACGTTCCGTTTGCGACAAGTGACAACAGCTCCCAGTCGTGAAGCACTTCAACTCCCCCTCCCACTCCCTGAACGACATGTCCATCCTGGGCCTCCTCCAGTGTCACAACAATGCCACCCAAAAACTGGAGGAACAGCACCTCACATTCTGCCTTAGAACCCTACAACCTAATGGTCTCAATGTCGATTTTACGAGCTTCAAAATCTCCCAAGACCAGCGCCCCCTCTCGTCCCTGCCTCCTTGACCTGTCCGTCTTCTCTGCCACCTATCTGTTCCTCCCACTTCAATGACCAATCCCCACTTCCTACTTACATTCATCTACTAGCTTCATCCCCGCCTCGTTGACCTGTCTGTCTTCCCTCCCACCTACCCGCCCCTCCATCCTCACTGACCAATCCCTACCCCAACTTACACTTACCTACACTTACCTTTACTAGCTTCATTCCCACCTCCTTGACCTGTCCATCCTCTCTCTATCTATTTGCTCCACTATCCACTTTCTATCACTGCCTACCCCTCTCTCTATTTATTTCAGAGACCCCTTCCCCTCTCCCATTTCTGAAGAAGGGTCCAGACCCAAAACATCAAACTTTCCTGCTCCTTTGATACTGCCTGGCCTGCTGTGTTCATCCAGCTCCACATCTTGTTATCATTACGTGTCTAAGCCATGCCCTGATTTGCCTTATTAAAATACAACACCTCATATTTATCTAAATTAAACTCCATCTGCCACTCCTTGGCCCATCGGGCCATTTGATCAAGGTCCCATTGTACTCTGACATAACGTTCTTCACTGTCCACTAAACCACAAATTTTGGTGTCATCTGCAAACTTACTATATTCACATCCAAATAATTTATATCAATGACAAAAAGTAGTGGACCCAGCATCAGTCCTTGTGGTACACCACCGGTCACAGGCCTCCAGTCCCAAAAACAACCCTCCACCACCACCCTCCATCTCCAACTTCTAGCCAATTTTGCATCTAAATGGCTAGCTCTCCCTGGATTCCATGTGATCTAACCTTGGTAATCAGTCTATCCATTCGGAAGCTTGTCGAATGCCTTGCTGAAGTCCATACGGACAATGTTCACCACTCTGCCTTCATCAATCTTCTTCATCACTTCTTCAAAAAACTCAATCGAGTTAATGAGACATGATTTCTAAAACAAAGTTCCTTGAGTTGCAGATATTAACTATGGATGTGGTTCTTTTGGACCACAGTGACAGTCAACCAGCTCTACATGCTACAGCTGCAATATTTCATGTGCCTTGCCATCATATAATTAACTAAATTGGGCTTTCAAATGTCGGTATCATTCAATCGTCTTTATAGTCAAAGCTGAGACAAAGATTTTTAATCAATAAGGGAATTGAAAATTATGGGGATAGGGCAGGAAATTAGTGTTGAGAATCAACAGGTCAACCATTATCTCGCTGAATGGCAGAGAAGACTTGGAGTGAATGATTACCAAGGTTAGATCACATGGAATCCAGGGAGAGCTAGCCATTTGGATGCAAAATTGACTGGAAGGTAGGAGACAGAGGGTGGTGGTGGAGGGTTGTTTTTGGGACTGGAGTTCTAAACTTCAGGGAATACAACCCAAGCTTGTATAATCTCTCTTTGTAATTTAACCACTGGAGTTCAGGCATCATCTCTCTCTTTGGATAACTGAGACCGGAAAACAGTAAGGGACACAAGTCTACCTCTGACAAGACTGTTGAAGTATTATCTTAATTGGTGTAAGACACAAGCAGCAGGAAGCAATGCTTTATGTGATCCAGACAAATGTGACAATTGCCAGACTTTCATAATATTCAAGGCTGAGTTCTTTGAACTTAAAGAAACAAAGATGAAAGCTGCACCAGGGTATTAGTCGATGAATGAGAGATTAACAATTTTATTGGGAAATAATGCATGCAAAGTGAAAGTGAGCGTGTGTTTGATAATTTTCAATGTAATGCAAATACACTAAGCTGAACAATAACAATCACAATTGTCTGAATGTCAGCACATCTTAGCAAATCAATTGTGTCTACTGTAAAGGCATCAGTGCATCCAAATTCTAGATGAGTTATAATAGTATCAGCCTACTGAGAAGCACGAATTACTAGCCAAATTCAAGCTCTCCAGTCCATATCATTCTCCTTTCTGTATAAAGACACATGCAAAAATTTCGCATGTATCTGTTCACAAATCTGTAGCATTTCCAATGTCATAACACTTTTCGCGATGAACCCTCAGCTAATACACTATCACATTTTTAGATATGAAAACTAGTTAGAGGTTTGGTGGATGAAGTAGATTGATGTGAATGGCTTCACAGATCTGCAACTGTGCTCTGAACTCCTAAACCCACAACCACCTCTTCCCCAACTGGCTTATGATTTACCCAATCACAGACATTTCACAATCCTTCTAAGTTTGTAACTGTCTGTAATGTTAAATAAATTAAACTGGTTGTAATAATATTGAATCGTAAAATATACTGTGCTTAATTGGCATGGTAATCCTGTGCTTTCTGCTGACCTTTAGGCTCACAGCTCTTCACATAGTCTACAGTCCTCATTCCTGGACAGTAGTTGTAGCCTGCGACAAGCAGCTGTTTGGAGCCACAAGTGCAAGCAGAAAAGACAAAAAAAAAATTGTGAACAATCTCAGAAATACAGCAGATCTAGCATTAAAAAAATCCTGGGGTATGTGGAATCCAGTATTCTATCTGCAGAGGTTAATTCCGAGTAAAATCAGGTTTTAGTCATCAAAGAACTCACCGCTGAAGTAAGCAAAATGACATACTGGCTTTTTCCCTTTTATTGAAGAGCAAATGGTGTTATGAGGGTACATGCTGTTGAAAACCTTGTTAAAGTTGCATTTTATGCCAAGACTACATTCACATCTAAAATCAGTTGTCAAAATTTCATCTCTGCTTACTCAGCACCAGAACTTCTGTGTTAAACAGTTTCAAAATCTGTCAAACATTATACTGTATAATTTTAAATAAGTACTGCAAATGCAGGAGATCTGAAATAAAAACAAAGTGCTGGAAAAACACACGTCTAGCACATCTGTGGAGACAGGAACAGTTAATATTGAGTCTAATAATAACTCCTCACCAGAACTTTCAATTATGATGCCGACCAACCTTATTTATTTTCAATTGTATTTACTAGTATGCTCTTTAGTTCCCATGATTGTTCCACCTAAAGGTTCAGTAAATAGCTAGTGAAGCCCAATGAGTCAAAGTTGGGATCTGAACTTGTGCGCTACAAATTAAAGCCCAACTATCAACTCCTACAGATGGAGTGACTTCTGTGCCGACTAATTTTTACAGTATCAGTCATTGTATTTACCATGCTCAGGAATCATTCAACTCAACTTTTTTTGCCAATCTGGAGTTTTATGATTTGTTTCAAAAATAGGAAAGGAGTAGGGAGTACTAGCTCAAAATATCTAGGTAAATTGAGTGCAAAATCAGTCCAAAAATGATTTATTTTGAACATCTCAAGCCCTTGTTACAGAAAAGACAAGCAATTAGCTAGTTAGGCCGAATGAGAGCCTGTAATTGTTTACACAGTACACAGGTACCACTGTCATGGAGCTCACTATTTAACCCCATGTTTGCTTTAAACTACATAATAATAGAACCTACATTATTGCTTTGCTGCAGTCCCAAATACAGGACCATAAAACAGGTGTCGATTATGTCAATGGGGAATATTTTTGATCTTGCCTTAAGACATCAGTGCTGTGGTATGTAATCTGTGGTAGCCTTTGGATCAATAATCTCAGTCTTCTTGGAACCACTAGTGTGGTAACTGCAACCGTGAACGTTTGCTTCCACTTTGTACCTAACTAAAAAGGAAAGACATTCATATTCACAGGATAGTAATACCTAATGATCAATGGCCCTTAAAGTTTAAACCACACAATTTTTCCTTCTGAAAAACCAATTTCTGAGTGATCACATCAGTGTGACCAGGCAGCCATTGCACAACTTGCGCAGTGACATCCTTGTTAATATGTACATGCACCTCTGGACTTGATGTCCAATAGAATTAATGGAGAAATTTCAAAACTTTCTTTTCTCAAATCTAGATGGTATTTAGTTTTGCTGATTCACCACCGAGAAATGGTGGATGAACACTCATAAAGGTGAACTGCTGTTCACTTTTACTCTCTGCAAAGAAACATACAATGCTTCAGTTGATCTGGTCATTCCTACCTGTGTTCTGTGTTCTCCAACTGCAAACTGCAGGAGAGCGAAGCTGGAGTTGTGACTGCCTTCAACACGCTCCACAGTACTGGAGTCAATCTTCAGGTCGCTGCTGATTTCAGCGCTTTGTATGAAGTCCTCTGTTTTCAAGTCTTCAACTCTTTTAAGTTCTCCGTTAGCTAGCTGTATGATTGAACCTTTCATGAAGTATGGAGGCAGTTGATTAGAAGGTGCAACAGGAGAGTTCACTGACTGCACTAATGGTAGGTGTACTTGGGCCTGTACAACTGTCGGGTGATAAGTTGGCTGAGTAACAAGTGAGTCAGGATGATAATTCTCACTTTTGGGACTGGCTGTACTGACAAATGAATGAGGCAACGCAGCAAACTGAGAAGTAGTTGTTGCTATTGTAGATGTTATCCCTGATGCTTCAACTGCTGTACTGCATACAGGAATAAGAAGGGGCTGAGTGCCTGGGATTACAAGATGTTGTTGCAAGTTCCCATGGTAACTAAGTGCTTGCTGCTGACTGCTTATGTAACCAATAAGTGGCTGTTGAGAGCTAGGATACACGGCACTAGCAGGTAGTCCAATGGAGAGGTGCTCAGTGGGATTATGGGTAGTTTGAATTACAGAATGTGGAGAAAAGGCAGCTTTCCCATGATTTAAGTTAGTCTTATCATACAGTGCCATAGGAGAGCTGTCCCTGTCAATGGCCTGTTGAACCTCCAGATCCGTCGTAGACGTGTGGCTGTTGGGTATAATCATTACTGAGGCTCTAGGACCTAAAGATTCTTGTGCATTATAGTCAGCAGGACTTGGGTGAACAACCCTATGGGTCCCATGCCTTATTTCATAATGGCGAGAAACCGGTTTGTTTGCTGCTTTCTCCATGTTCATTTCTGCACTGGGTGAGAGGTCGTATTTCCTGCTTTTCTCAACTTCACCATTTGATACTTCCCTTCTCGGGATTAAATGTGGCCTGATGTCTTCAACTTTTCTGACGGATTCCCTTGATGCAACATGGTATCCAGTATCTGCGTACTGGAGAACGACCTGTGATGGGGTACTGACTGAAAGCGTATGCGGAATCAGAGAAGAGTGAGAGTGCAAATGTAGGGGAACTGTTGTAGGGGACAGGGGTCTAGACACGTTTGGAGATGAACTTGAAATTTGCACATACTGGTTTTGAACGGTAGGTTGAGGTGGAGTTATCATTCTGTGAGGCCTAACTACCTGCTGTTCAACCTTATGCTGGGATGGGCTCCCCATACTGCCAAAGATTGTAGAGTAGGGTTCTAGATGGGAATACTGAGATGGAGTGGCGGAAGCATTTGAAGCTGTTGGGGAGATTAATGGGGAAGGGACAAATGTAGCAGGGCCAACATATGGTCCACTATAAGGTGGCCCAACAAACTGGAAAGCAGCAGGCTGTAGTGGGGCATATTCTACTGGTGATGCAGAAGGTCCTGGCTGAGCCAGTGCTGAAGATGAATAAACAGCACGAAGATGTGTTACCCCCGGAGCTGATCTAACATTTCCAGGTGATGAATAGTCCACTGCAGTTGCTAGTGGTTTATACAGCGGTAAGCCGGTTTCCACTGGGGTTTCTGCTGCAACTTTGCCTTGTCCATACCTCATTCCCACACTGCTTTGGCTGCTAGCTACATTGGCGAGCCATGCCAAGTTTTCACTGCGACTGCTCTCACTCACAATAGCTGCTGCACCTGCCTTCTCTGGCAAGGGCAGGTTGTTAACAGGAAACTCCCGCTTTTTGGGTGGTAAACATTCATTGCTGCGTTCCTGGTTTGATTTCATTTTTAAAAGACTTGCTTAGCGTCTTTTAGGCTTTGATTCTAACTTGATAACTTGGATGTCACATTTATTTTCTGGCAGTTCATCCCAAAATGATCCAAGAACAGCATGAGGCACCATTTCCTCCAGCTCGAATTCTTCTCAACCACTCTGGAATCTGAAATGCAAAGAAAGGTTCAAAACTTCACATTTACCAAACAAAACAATTCTAACTTACTAGAAAATATATAAATTAAAACCCTTGTGACATAAATAGCACAAATGTCCTGATTACACTTTGCACCCTAATCAGAAGTATTCTAAAGTTTAAGCCAGCTCAGCTAAAATTAAACCACTATTTTCAATCCATCTCCTCTCTCTTCCTTCCATTTCCTCTCCATCTCCCAAAATACTACCGGCAATATTTGAGGCAGATGAATACAACAGACCCACAGTTAAAGTGTCACAGTGCATTACGCTTACTCCTCTCTGGAGTATTTCCTACCACTCATTCACAAAAATCAAATGTTGGCTATTAAATATTAGGTTGTTTGAAGATACAGACTCGATTCTGTAGAACTGTATAAAATCATTTACAGCCTGCCTAAAACAGAGACTGAACACGCATCAATGTTCTCACATTTTAAATCCCAACATCATTATCATTTCCAAATTGCAGTTTGGAATTGTTTGTGCAGTTATGAAGCAGTACTTGGGTATGCAAATTGTCACTTCAATAAAACTTTGATATTTTCAGCTTATTTCAATTAAATTTAAAGCAGAGTTTCAGCACTCAGGAAAATCAGAGACTTGGTATTTTCCAAACTCACACGAACTTCCATTTGCTCAATACTAATGATGAATAAGAGGAAGACATAAATTGCACCAATATGGACTAAATAAAATAATTCTAACAAAATATAGATGGTTTTAACCGGTGTTGTACAATTAATAGAACTTCAGTAATTAATACAAACTGATACTTAGCTAAATTTAGCACCAGATAAAGTCCTTTCATGCTGAGGCCAGTGATAACACAAAAATAGAGGCTGTAAATATCTGTTAATATTTACAAAGCCCAGTCTAAAATTATCATTTCAAATAACAGAAATGTTTTCCTTGCTGAATATTCACATCAAAATGACACTGTATACTCACTCACAGGATTTACGTTTTACAAAAATGAATTAGATACAGGTGTAACATACTCTAAGTTTAGTTCAAGCTATACTGAGAGGAACTAAAAGCCCTCTAAGACAAAGTTACACTAATATATGCATAAACAAAGATTTAAATAAAAGCATGACAAATCTGCTGCAGCTTGAAAATGTTATTAGAAAAACGGTGTTCCAGTGTGATATTTGAGTTTAAGAATTAAATCCAAAAGACTTCAACCTGGATAATCCAAGAGAACCACTGGAAATGAAAACATTGGCCAACTGCAGTTATGGTGCACCCATGTTCCTGTTTGATGCAAGTCAACCTTCACCTTTGTGCACCAACGAGCACGATTAACATATAGGGTAATTTTCCAGAATTCAAGCTGCCTACTGGGGTCTTAGAAAAAAAAATCCAATTTTAAAATCAAATTACATTATCGTTGCCTGTAGCATAATGTCGGAAAGTCAACCATATTGTCCCCTGCATCACATACTGATGGACAAAAGAAGCTTCTTGGATCAGGAGATACTGAGAATACAGCTGATGATGCCCAAAGTGTTATTTTTACCACTAAACATTGTGAAGTCAGTCATACACACTTAGTAGTGAAAACAATTTCATTTACACATTTCAAGAATATTTTGCTGATTAAACCCAAATTCGGATTACAAAAATTTGGTTTCACTTTTTAACCTTAAAATGTACAGACCTTTTCACTGTTGATTTCATCATTTTTTAACCCAAAATTCGAAGAAATAGAAAGAATACTGGAATCTTTGAATGTTAAACACATATGGAGTCTTGGAAGATTACTACCAGTGCAACAACTACCTCTGTATCTACTTCCTTTAATATCCTAGGATGCATCCTATTAGTCCAGGGGATTTATCAGTCCTGACCTCATTAGTTTGCCAGGCACTTCTTCTCTGGTGATAGTTATTGTATTTATTTCCTTTCCTCCTTTTTCTCCTTGATTATTTAGTAATTTTGGAACGTTATTAGAATGTTTTACTGTGAAGACTGATGCAAATTATTTGCTCAACTTCTCTGCTATTTTCTGATTCCCTAGCCTCATTTTCTAGGGGGCCTATGTTCAGTTTGGTTTCTCTGTTTTTAATATATCTAAAGAAACGCTTGCTGTCCATTTTGATATCACTTAAAAGTTTACACTCTAAGTCTATTCCATCTTTGTTTGTTGTCTTTTTGTTAGTTTTTAAAACTTGCCCAATCTTCTGGACACTTAATATGGCCAAGATTAAAGATATTTTTTCTTTCAATGTGATGTTGTCTTAACTTCCCTGGTTAACCATGGTTGCCTTATCCCCTTCCTCGAATCCTTCTTCCTCGAATCCTTCTTCCTCACTGGGGCACATCTTTGCTGTGAGGCATGAACTATTTTCTTAAACATCTGCCATTGTTCCTCAACTGTCTTTGCTGCTAACCTCCTTTCCCAGTTCACTCCAAGCAGCTCTGCCCTCAATCCTTGGTAGTTGCACTTAACGAAGCATATCTCAGTTGTTTCTGATCCAAGTTCCTCCCTCTCAATTCTACTACATTGTGGTACCTGTTTCTTAGGAGATCTTTTACTCTGATCTTGTTATTTTTTGAAATGTACTCATGGGAAGTGCATGTAACTGGCTGGGCCAGCATTTAATGCCTATCCATGTTGCTCTTCATGAGGTGCGAACTACCTTACTGAAACTCTGTAGTCCACGCACTGCAGGTAGACCACAGTGCCCAATGGGAGGGAATTCCAGGATTTTGACCTGGCATCACTGAAGGAATTATGATATATTTCTAAATCAGGATAGTGGGTGGCTTAGTGGGGATCTTGCTAGTGGTGTTCCCTTGTATCCCTTTGTCCTTCTAGATGGAAGCAGTTGTGGATTTGTAAGATGCTAAGGACCTTTGGTGAATTTCTGCAGTGTAGCTGGTACTCACTACTGCTCCTGAGCAACACTGGTGGAGGGATTGAATTGCTTTTACGGATGTGGTGCCAAACAAGCAGCTGCTTTGTCCTGGCTGGCGTCAAACCTCAAGAATCTTGTTGGAGCTGCACTCATCCTTCTAAGTACTGCATTACACTACTGATTTATGCCCTTGAAATGGAGTACAGGCTTTCAGGAGTCAAGAGGTGAATCACTCGCTGCAGTATTCCTAGCCTCTGACCTACTTTTGTAACCACTGTACTGAAATGGCAAGTCCACTTAAGTCTCAGTCAATGGTAACCCTCAGGATGTTGACAGCAGAGGATTCAGTGATGGTAAAGCCATTGAATGTCAAGGAGTGGAGGTCAGATTGTCTATTACTGGAGAAGGTCATTTCCTGGCTTTTGCACGCATATTACTCGCCACTTTTCAGTCCAAGTCTGTGTATCATCCAGGTCTTGTTGCATTTGGTCATGGACTGCTTCAGTATCTGCAGAGCTGTAAATGGTGCTACACATTTACTAATTATTTATTAAATTGATTGTTATTGAACTAATTTTTGTCAAACCTGCTTCATTACATATCACCAGATCCAAAATAGCTTGATCCATAATTGGGTTCACAATGCATTGTTCTGGGAAACTGTCCTGAATATACTTTAGAATTCTTCCTCATGGCCACTTCTACCAATTTGACTATTCTAATCTACATGGAGTTTAAAGTCAACAATGAATAGTGTGCTACCTTTGTTACATGCTCTCATTAAATCTCGATTTATTTTCTGTCCCACCATGTTGGTAGGGTCCTATAAACTAGTGTTACCAGCATCATCTTCCTCTTTCCCACCAGCCTGTTTGTCCCTCGCTAAAGTCCTGACTCTTGTTGTATCAGTTTAGCAAGCTACATGAGTATTTTGAAGGTAGAAAACCAGTCTACTTAACAAGGTTGTAGAGCTGGATGAACACAGCAGGCCAAGCAGCATCATAGGAGCAGGAAAGCTTGACGTTTCGGGCCTAGACCCTTCATCAGAAATGGGGGAGGGGAAGAGGGTTCTGAAATAAATAGGGAGAGAGGGGGAGGCGGATAGAAGATGGATAGGAGGAGAGGATAGGTGGAGAGGAGACAGACAAGTCAAAGAGGCGGGGATGGAGCCAGTAAAGGTGAGTGTAGGTGGGAAGGTAGGGAGGAGATAGGTCAGTCCAGGGAGGACGGACAGGTCAAGCGGGCGGGATGAGGTTAGTAGATAGGAGATGGGGGTGCGGCTTGAGGTGGGAGGAGGGGATAGGTGAGAGGAAGAACAGGTTAGGGAGGCGGGGACGAGCTGGGCTGGTTTTGGGATGCGGTTGGGGGAGGGGAGATTTTGAAGCTTGTGAAATCCACATTGATACCGTTGGGCTGCAGGGTTCCCAGGCTGAATATGAGTTGCTATTCCTGCAGCCTTCGGGTGGCATCATTGTGGCATTGCAGGAGGCCCAGGATGGACATGTCGTCTGAGGAATGGGAGGGGGAGTTGAAATGGTTCGCGACTGGGAGGTGCAGTTGTTTGTTGCGAACTGAGCGCAGGTGTTCTGCAAAGCAGTCCCCAAGCCTCCGCTTGGTTTCCCCGATGTAGAGGAGGCCACAACGGGTACAGCGGATGCAGTATACCACATTGGCAGATGTGCAGGTGAACATCTGTTTGATGCGGAAAGTCTTCTTGGGGCCTGGGATTGGGGTGAGGGGGCAGGTGTAGCACTTCCTGCGGTTACAGCGAAAAGTGCCGGGTGTGGTGGGGCTGGAGGGGAGTGTGGAGCAGACAAGGGAGTCATGGAGAGAGTGGTACCTCCGGAAAGCAGACAAAGGCGGGGAGGGAAAAATGTCTTTGGTGGTGGGATCGGATTGCAGATGGCGGAAGTGTCGGAGGATGATGCGTTGGATCCGGAGGTTGGTGGGGTGGTATGTGAGGACGAGGGGGATTCTTTTTTGGTTGTTATTGCGGGAACGGTGTGCGAGGGATGAGTTGCGGGAAATGCGGGAGACACGGTCGAGGGCGTTCTCAACTTCAGGTTGGGTTGGAAGGTGTTGGTGAAGTGAATGAATTGTTCGAGTTCACCTGGACATCTCGAACACCTCTCCCTCCTTCCTGGACCTCACTGTCTCCATCTCGGGTAACCACCCAGGAACCGATATCCATTTCAAGCCCACCGACCCCTACAGCTACCTAGAATACACCTCCTCCCACCCACCTTCCAGCAAAAATGCCATCCCCTATTCCCAATTCCTTTGCCTCCGCCGCATCTGCTCCCAGGATGAGGCATTCCACTCCCGTACTTCTCAGATGTCCTCATTCTTCAAGGAACGCAACATCCCCCCCACAGTGGTCGAGAATGCCCTCGACCGTGTCTCCCACATTTCCCGCAACTCATCCCACACACCCCGTCCCCGCAATAACAACCAAAAAAGAATCCCCCTCATCCTCACATACCACCCCACCAACCTCCGGATCCAACGCATCATCCTCCGACACTTCTGCCATCTGCAATCCGACCCCACCACCAAAGACATTTTTCCCTCCCCATCCTTGTCTGCTTTCCGGAGGGACCACTCTCTCCGTGACTCCCTTGTCCACTCCACACTCCCCTCCAACCCACCACACCCGGCACTTTTCCCTGTAACTGCAGGAAGTGCTACACCTGCCCCCACACCACCTCCCTCACCCCAATCCCAGGCCCCAAGAAGACTTTCCACATCAAGCAGATGTTCACCTGCACATCTGCTAATGTGGTATACTGCATCCGCTGTACCCGTTGTGGCCTCCTCTACATCGAGGAAACCAAGCGGAGGCTTGGGGACTGCTTTGCAGAACACCTGCGCTCAGTTCGCAACAAACAACTGCACCTCCCAGTCGCGAACCATTTCGAATCCCCCTCCCATTCCTCAGACAACATGTCCATCCTGAGCCTCCTGCAATGCCACAATGATGCCACCCGAAGGCTGCAGGAACAGCAACTCATATTCAGCCTGGGAACCCTGCAGCCCAACGGTATCAATGTGGATTTCACAAGCTTCAAAATCCCCCCTCGCCCTCCCCCAACCCCATCCCAAAACCAGCCCAGCTCATCCCTGCCTCCCTAACCTGTTCTTCCTCTCACCTATCCCCTCCTCCCACCTCAAGCCGCACCCCCATCTCCTACCTACTAACCTCATCCCGCCCGCTTGACCTGTCCATCCTCCCTGGACTGACCTATCTCCTCCCTACCTCCCCACCTACACTCACCTTTACTGGCTCCATCCCCGCCTCTTTGACTTGTCTGTCTCCTCTCCACCTATCCTCTCTTCTATCCATCTTCTGTCCGCCTCCCCCCTCTCCCTATTTATTTCAGAACCCTCTTCCCCTCCCCCATTTCTGATGAAGGGTCTAGGCCTGAAACATCAAGCTTTCCTGCTCCTAGGCCTGCTGTGTTCATCCAACTCCACACCTTGTTATCTCGGATTCTCCAGCATCTGCAGTACCTATTATCTCAGTCTACTTAACATCTCTTTTTCTGAGCCTTGTTTCACCAAATGAAGTAAGTAATACGTCAAAATAAGAAAAATATTTATTTTTTGTCAGAGGTGTGACATATAAGGCAAAGGAGACAGTGTGCAACTGGACTTGACGTAATTGGACTGCTGTGTTGTCTTGGTCATCACATTACAGGAACATTATTGGAAGGAATGCATACAGGCCAATTCTTAAATGTAAAGTTTCTTTTGAGAATGAAATACCATTGTCCTTGAAACGTTACTCTCTGGAAGAGGAGAATGAGGAGTACTCAATAAGCTGCGTAAGATATCCATAGGAATGGAAAAATTAAAATACTGTTCTGTTCCTTTGTTGTTAATGGATTTCAGGAACACAGATTGTCAAAAGTACATACAAAGTTTGTGGTTTTTTTTAGTAACCCAAGTAGACAGATGGGCCTTGATTTAACATCTTAGGTCAAAAGATAGCTCCTTCAATAGTGCAATACACCCTCACTATTGCACTAGACAGTCAGCCTTGGTTTTGCACTCAAACACATTTTTGGCACAAGGGACCTTGATGAATTTAAGGTTTACCAAGATTAAGGGATCTCAGAAGCATAGCAAGGAATTTATTGGGACATTTGGGTTAGATAGACCAATCATCCTATCCTCCTTGAATACCGCCACTTCGCTAGGTTATTTTTGTTCTGTGATATGCAACATGCACAGTCACAAATATGAGCTGAGTCACTACCTCATGTAGCAATTCTACTACTTTGCCAGAATGAAAAAGGAGTACAAAGCTTTGAAGTTCACAACTGTTTCATCTTGCATTATGCTGTTAGCAAACAGTAAGGGCCTTTAAAATAAAATTTCTGTTATTTGTGTTTTATTCTTTCATGAAATGAGGGAATTTCTGGCTTGGTCAGCATTTGTTGCCATTCCTAAATGTCTTTGACAAAGTGGTAATGAACCACCATCTTGAACTGCTGAAGTCCACAGGGTGTAGACAACCCACTGTGCTATTAGGAAGGGAGCTTCAGGGTTTTGACCCATTGACAGGTAGACAGATTCTTGCCAGTACACAAAGGCTAACTCCCCAGCTCTCCTCTGAAATTGTGCCATGGATCTTGTATATCCACCTGAGTAGACAGTTGGGCCTTGGTTTAACATCTTAGTCGAAAGTCAGCTCTTTCAATAGTGCAATACACCCTCAGTACTGCTCTAGAGTCAGCCTTGGTTTTTGAATTGAAGCCCTCGAGTGAGTTCTGAATATACATCAATGGTCAATTGAACAATTCAAGTTGAATCTAGCTACAATGGCACTTTGTTTTTTTTAATGACCAAGACTTCACAAGCTGACCCAATTCTGTCCCACTACACAACCTATATGGCACATAAAATAAATACTTTCTGATGATAGCACTAATGCTAAACAAAAATACACTTTAAATCTTACTGGCTGAGACCAAGAAATTTCACAATAATTTTAATTTTGGTTCTTTGAGAGGCTTGTTAACCTTTTATCAAAAAAATGAATTACATCAAACTTTAAAGAACAAATCATTAACACATTACTAATGAAGCACATTTTTGAAACAATCTTTATTTAAGGAGTTAACAAAGGTGGTTGATGAGAGTTGTGCTTCTTATGAAACCTACAAAGAATTTGGCAAGGTTTTTGGCAATATCCAATATAGCAGATTGTTTAGAAAAGAGATCATGGAACTCAATGGAAAGTGGCAAGTTTCTCAGTAGTACTGGGGCCTTTGGTTTTCATGATGTGAATGATTTAGACTCAAAGGTATGGGGAGTGGTTGGCAAGTTGGTAAATGATAGAAATATTGTTTGTGGCTGCTAGTAAGGGAGACAGCCTTGACTGCAGCAAAGTATCTATGGGCCGATAAGGTGGGCAGAAAACTGACAAATTTAATACAATCCAGAGAAGTCTCAGGCAACGCATTTAGAAAGGGCAAACAGAAAAGATGGATACACACAAAATGCGAGGTGCAGTGGAACAGAGGGACTTGGGATTCATATACTCAAAACCTTGAAGACAGCAGATGGCTAAGGCGGCATATAGGCTACCTTCTTTCTTAGCTAGGACGTAGATTCTAAGACAAAGGAGATTAAACTAGAAATGTATAAAATACTAGGTTGACTCGTTCTGGTAAACATATTACTGTACAGAAGACAGACATGAGAATTTTTTTAGGAACAGTGAATTTTAGCTAAAAGATTAGATGTTAGAAGTTTAGGAGAAGAATTATTTGAGGTGTACTAAATTATAAAGTGCCTAGATAAGACAGATATGAAGAGCCTATGTCCATTTGTACAAATGTTGCCAACTGTGGTCACGGCTTAAAAACAATTGGCAGAAGGATTAAAGGGAAGTCAAAGAGGTTTTCTTTTTACGCGGAAAGTGATGGGGTTTGGGACTCATTAAAAGAAAGGCTAAAGAAGCAGAAAGGCTAAAGAAGCAGAAATCCTTAGCATTATTAAAAAAATAAATATTTGAAGAGCAGAAACCCATAGTCTGATGATCAAGAGCTGGATTGTAGAATTATGCTGGAGAGCTCTTTGTTGCCTATCACAGATATGATGGATCAAGGGGCCTCTTGTGTTGTAATTTTTCTTACATATACTGTATTTGTTATAAAGTTTTGTTTCAATATCAATCAAGTGAGTGGTGCTGATGGTTCTGATAATAAAGATGGATCATTTTTCTGTTCAATCTGTGGACAGTTAATGTGCATAGCGCACTGCAGCCTGCAACTGCTTCCTTATTCTCATTATGGCCAAACTTGTGTTAGAACAAATAGTGAAAATGTGTTGTAAAACCCTCTCAAAATTACAAATATGAGGGAAACCAGAATCTCAATTAAAAGAATATAGAAATGTCAGTGATAAAAGCGGCTGGTAGAATATTCAAAGGGAATTGGCAAGTCATTCAACTGTTACCACAAATACATGCTGATGCGTTATATACATAGATTGTGGTGTGTGCCATTGCTTGTACCACAATCCTGAGGGTTCTGGTGACTATATAAACAGTTGAAACTTTGTTTGCATGATACAGGACATCACTGACAATTCCTAATTGTTTAGTTTGTTGTAATGCATGGCAAGCCAGCTGCTGTGCAATATATAGAACATTTATTGTGAGGATATGTCATCACTTCACGAAGGTCATGCAACTGATGGGCATTCAATTATTACAGCAGTAGAACTCACGACTAATTCACCAAAGCAGGAATTCTATCGTGTGACTGACACCATGGATAATTCAGAATGAATTTCATTATTATGTACTACTGGAAACTTTTAACAACACTGCAGTGTCAATAGAAACCATTGGAAATACACATTCGCTGGTACAGTACTTGTGAGGTTTGAAACATGATATATGGTAACGATGAAGGTGGGCTTGTGTAACTGTTACAATAAAAGCAACAAACAAAAATACATGTTAAAGTCAGCAATTAGAAATCTACCTTCTCCACTCATCTGAAAATGGCACCTTATATTAGTATATAGATCTCTTGAAAATAGCAATTCTCTACTCCCTTGCTTCATGTGCAAATAACTGTTGACAGACTTTACATACGAAGCGGCTATCAGAGCCAAAATGGATTCTATCTGTATTCTTCAGTGAGGGACACAGAATCACAATTAAGAGAAGCATCTCAAGCTCTCTCAGGAAATTTCTCTTTTCCTTCTCCAAGTGGACCGAGGACAGCTGAGATTCATTTCACAGCTTTCCCAATTGAGATCAGCTAACCTAACAATAAACACAAGACCATGGCTGTAAAACTCACCATTATATCATAACTATATTAAGTTACACTGAGCAAAGTGGAAAGGGATTGAAGTTGGTGGGGCTTGGAAAGGAATGAAGCAGTAATAATGCTCAAAGTCATTATTGATCACAGTCATAAATACAAGATGATGCACAATTAGTTCTCTGTACTATAAGAAATCTCAGCATTCATTAGCTAA
The DNA here is from genome assembly GCA_024137785.1 of Ginglymostoma cirratum. NCBI lineage: Eukaryota > Metazoa > Chordata > Chondrichthyes > Orectolobiformes > Ginglymostomatidae > Ginglymostoma > Ginglymostoma cirratum. The sequence continues at coordinate 5,176,832 of JAHRHZ010000030.1, read as the reverse complement.
TAAGTGACCTAAGCAGCCCATGTTCAAATGCAGTAAGACCTGGACAACATCTGGGTTTAGGCTGACAAGTCATAAGCTTTTGCATTTACACCATACAAGTGCCAGGCAAAGGCCATCTCCAACAAAAGAGAGCATTGGACCATCACCCCTTGACATTAAATGGCACTACCAGTGCTGAATATCCCACCATTAACATCTTGCGAATTACCATTGAGCAGAATTGAACCAGACCAACCATCCCCAACAGTGACTCAGTAACTAATACTGACAGAGCTGGTTGGGTTCTAAAAGATGTAGTTGATAGGCAGCATCTGCAATAGATAGTAATGGAACAGACAGGAGGACAAAACCTACTTAACCTCATCCTTACCGATCCACCTGTCAGAGATGCATTTGTTTGTGAAAATATAAGAGTGACTACTGTAGACCCATTGGAGCTGAAGTCCTGTTTTTGTGCTGTGTGGCACCATTATTGTATTAAATGTGATAGGTTTCAATAATTTTGTTTCATATAAAACTAGGAATCTACAAAGTGTTGCTTGCCATCAGAGCAAAATTGATTTCAACCAAAATCCTGGATATCCCTAGTCTACCATTACCATCAAGCTGGGGGATCAATCCAAGTTCAATGAAGAATTTCAGAAGAGAACTAGAATGGCCAAAAATTGAACTGTCAACCTGAAGAAAATACAACTCAAGACTACTTGAATGTTACATAGCAAAACCAGGACAAGTGCTCACAACAAAAAAAGACAAATCCAACCGAGCCAATTACTAGACTAACAGTTACACTCAATCATCAGAGTGATGTAATGGGCCTTCAACAATACTATCAAACATTATTTGCACAACGAACTGCTTGCAGATGTACAATTTTGGTTCCACTACGGTTGCTCAGCTCCAGACCTGATTACATCCTTGTTCCAAATATGGAAAGAGCTGAACTCAAGATCAGACAGGAGAGTGACAGCCCTTGACCTTAAGGCAGCATCTGAAATTTGGCATCGAGGAATTCTTGCAGTGTAAGTCAATAGGAATCAGGAAGGAAACTCTCCACTGGCTGGAATCATACCTAGCATAAAGCAAGATGTTTGTGATTAATGAAGGCCAATCATCTCAGTATCAGGACATCACTACAGTAAGTTCTAGCACCGACCATTTTCTGTTATTTCATCAACAATCTTACCGCCATCATGAAGTCAGGAGCGGATACGTTCACTGATGACCGCACTACATTCGGCTCTCCTCAGATACTGGAGCACTCATATACAGTCATAGAGTGGTACAACTTGGAAACCGACCCTTTGGTCCAACTCGTTCGTGCTGACTAGATATCCTGAATTAATCTAGTCCTATTTGCTAGCATTTGGCCCATATCCCTCTAAATCCTTCCTATTCATATATCCATTCAGATGCCTTTTAAGTGTTGTAATTGTTTCAGCCTCAACCTCTTCCACATGCAGCTCATTCCCTACACACACCACCTTCTCCCTGGATTTCATATGATCTAATCCTGCTAACCAGTCTACCATGAAGAACCTTGCTGAACACCTTACTCAAGTCCATATATACAACATCCACCCCTCAATCCTCTTCGTTACTTCTTCAAAAAACTCAATAGAGTTAGTGAGATATAATTTCCTATGCACAAAGCCATGTTGACTATCCCCAATCAGTCCTTGCCTCTTTCCAAATACATGAAATTCCTGTCCCTCAGAATCCCTCTCAACAACCTACCTGCCACTGACATCAGGCTCTCCAGTCTATAGTTCCCTGGCTTTTCCTTACCACCTTTCTTAAATAATGGCACCACATTAGCCAACCTCCTGTCTTCTGGCATCTCCTCCATGATTGCAGTAAAATCTGGACAAAATTTAGTAATGGATTGATAAAGGGCAAATGACATATACATGACACAAGTGCCAGGCAACTAACATCCCAACTATTTCCCCATGACATTCAATAGCATTACCATTGCAGAAACCCTCACTATCAAAACCCTAGGAATTACCATTGACCAGAAACTAAACTGTCCACATATAACTATGTCCACAACTGTCCATATAATATCAGAGCAAGTCACAGACTGAGAATTCTGCAGAAGCTAAGTTCTTGAATCCCCAAAGCCTGCCTACCATCGACAAAGCACAAGTCGTGTGTTGATAAAATACTCTTCAGTTACCTAGGTAAATGTGACTCCAACAACACTAGCACTCCACACACCATCTTAAACATTCACTCCTACCATTAATACACCAACCTCACTGCAATATATGCTAACATTCCACTTACTTTCCTAATCTCATGCTAGAGCAGCATGCAGCTTTCCTGTGATTCATGGATGAGGACACCCAAGATCCCTTTGTATTGCAGCATTCTGAACTCTTCCACTAGTGAGATAACATTGTGTTTTCTATGATTTCTGCAGATGTGGACAATCTTGCGTCTTCCCACATTATACTCCTCCTACCAAATTTTTGCTGACTCACATAATCTAATGATTCTTTTTGCAAACTTTTGTACACTCTTTACACTCACCTCCTTATCATTGTATCATCAGCAAATACTGTCTCTCCCTTCACTCTCTAGTAACACAGAAAAGTAATGAGCTAATGTTTTAAAATGAGCAAGCCAAAATTCAAATTGTAACAAGTGAAATTGGTCCTCACCAGTAGTGAAGAACAAGCTCATTGCAACTCAGTAGCCAGTTTTGCACAGTGCTCAATTATCTTTACTTCATTTTCAATGGATCAGAAAATTATGTGTAGTGGAAAAGAGGTTGCTGATCCACTGTGTATCCACTACTGGCAAAGGCCACTTTCTAATATCTCTAAGCAGACACGTTGTCAAACTGCAGCACTCGCCATGACTGCAATGATGCTTATGAGTAGCTCTTACTGACTCAATTTACAGGAATTAAGTTTCATGCACTCTCTACCCAGATGTGTGCTTATTTAATTGTTGCACTGAAACATTTTAAATGCTAATAAATGTAATTTTAAAGCTAACAGGCTAAACTCTTAACTGAATTCCACCCTTAAAATTCAATTAGACAATTAGTGTTTTGACGCTATCTACAATAAAAAGATTATGCATTTAACTTAAAAACTACTGCTACATTGAGACATTTGAGGAAGAGTGCCATAAACATTGATTTGTCCAAATGGAGATAAAAAGCAACCCAATGAGACTCTGTTAGAAACAATAAACTGGCAACACCACAAATGAAAATTATCTTAAGTCAAATTTAAACAAAAGAAAACCTTAAACCAGTGTACAACAGTTAACAGGAACATATTTTTGAGATAATAATAGGTTGATTGGTCAATTGTCAACATTATATTGTAAGGTGATTGTTGGGAGAGGGGAAAAATGAAAAGCCTCTTTTTTTTGTCTGAATGAATTTATCATCACGATTTGCGGGATTGAATTAGTTTTCAATAATATTGACTTGATCAAGCAAATGAGAAATTAATTACATTCTGTTGGATTTTGGTTGTTTATAAAACATATTCTGTCAGGAAGAACATGGCCCAAGTCAGAAATAAGGTTCTGGGTTAATTGCCTTTTGGTTGGTTTTATAGACTAGGCTAACAAATGACAAAATATGTAATTTAAAGTATGCAACAGACCTATGTATATTAGTTTGCATGGTTATGATGAGTTTTAACTTGTTTTAGTCATCAACAGTTGTTGTAGAATCGCACATGGTTCTACTAATCAAAGTATATTAACAGGCTTTGGAGAGTACTTGGACGTGTCAATAGGGATATTTGCAATGATAGTTAATCACTTGATGCTACATACTCAAGCCAATGCACAAATTGCCAAACCAGTGCCATATTATCTTAGTAGAGACTATGAAGTAAGTAAGAGGCACAACAAATAAAAAAGTTGTGGCTGACATTTTATGGAACAAATCAGAGGATAGTAGTAAATGTGATCTGTAGGTCATCAATTTTTAAGAAACCTACTAGAAATTGGACATGAACTGTTTAGCCAATCTGAGATTAATCAGGTGTTGTTCACGAATTTGCAAGACAATGAAGTTCAGGTGCCTCTAATAATGTATGGTAGTTGTCACTGGCAAACATTAATATATGGTAATTCTTAGTGCTTCAGAAGACCAAAGACAGAAGAATAACCTTAGTCAACAGAACAAAAGACATCTGCCATGCAGCTAGGAATAGGAGATGGTGCCCCAAAGTTGACCGAATGAAAACAACTGCTTTCATTGACTATAATTTCTTCTGCATTTGCAATGATCAACTCAATTTTTGTAAAGTTTGTGAAAACGTAGTTGTAACTGGAATGGGTTCCGCAACTAATCAAGACTAGCAAACTGTTAAATTGTCTCTGTCAACTGAGTCATAGAGTATTTCAGTGTGGAAAAAGAGATCTTTCAGCTCGTTATATCCATGCTGGTCATCAAACACCTAGCTACTCTAATCCCATTTCCCAGCATTTGGCCTATAGCTTTTTATGCCTTTAAGTGCTCATTTAAATGCTTAAACATTTTTGGTAACGAACCAATTTCTGAATGGCAGCCAGTGACTAGTGGGGTATTACAGGGATCAGTGCTTGGACCCCAGCCTTTCACAACACACATTAATGATTTAAATGAAGCAACTACATATAATATCTCCAAGTTTGCAGTTAACACAGTGCTGGGTGGGTGGATGACCTGTGAGGAAGATGCAGAGGTGCTTCAGTGTGGTTTGGACAAGTTAAGTGAGTGGGCAAATGCATTGCAGATGAAGTGTAACGTGGATAAATGTGGATCGATCATTGTAATTGACTGAGTCTTACATATAACACTAACATAAAAGTCTTAATTTGTATTGCTTGTTTCTGGATTATTTTTGAATGGGCAAATTTATAACAGACTTTTCTTGACTAAGTGACTTTTATCGTGTTACTTTCCTTAATTGTACTGGAAATTTTTAATAGTTTATATCACAATTAATGGACAATTTAGATATACCTGCCTGACCACACGCTTTTTGAATAGAGCAAAAAGCACTAATTAAGATAGCTCAACTGCTAGTTTGTACATTTCCCCACTCAGACTACTACTTCAACTGCTGATCATGCATGAGTGAAATACATCTACTGTAGATTGTTGCCTCCTTTGAAAAAATATTTCAATATTATGCCTCCTTTAAAACACACAAGCATTTTTTTTTAAAAAACCATGTTCATTTTTTTATTTCTTGGCAGTTTTCCCATTGTACTTTGCATATCCATAGTGTAGAACCCATCAAACAAAAGATGACGACAGAGGCCAGCTACCCTAGCTCATCCAAACAAATGTATAGCTTACTCCAGTCGACAGAGTTCTACAGCACAGGGCATAAATCAAGTTCAAAACTATGGCAAGCCAGAGGAACTTAAAGAATGATGAGAAATTTGCTGAAACTTTATGGTTTGACTGAGTTTTTGGTCACTTCTTCTAATTTATCCTTACATTGCTCAGTGTAACACTTTGACAAAATAAAAACAAATCTGACCCTGTGAAGTGCCTTGAGATGTTTAATTATTTCTATTTATATAGCACCTTAACAAAGTAATGCTGAAAGTTAGTGAATAAGTCCAAGCTGAGATTCGGTATGAAGTGAAAACTGGACCCAAGGAACAACGTTGGGATAACTTCTGACTGCCAGTTACATCAATAACTTGAATTCTAAAATCAATGCAAATTGATCATTTTTGTGGAGAAAATTCTATGAATTATAAATTTTACTGGTTGCTAACAGCTCCGATTTGATGTTAAATCTAAATCTTGGCAAAAAAAAATTGATTCAAGAATAATAGTTGGAGTAAATTCATGTCAGTGTATGGGATGTGCTTTGAAATGTATCTGATTGCCACCTTATAAGGCAGAACATCTGAAAAAAGTATTTATACACAATAACATCTATATCTATAGTTTAGACATATCCAGCCTATCTGGAGATGAAATTACACTTTCTGGATCACATACTTTATTAAATGATATCAACAAAATCAGTTCATTTCATTAGCAGATACTCAAAATGTACCAGACTTGCACCCTACTCCTACTTCAGCTTCAGCAACAACATCCAACAATCTTTGGTCTGTCCAGACATCGCCAGCACTTTTGATATTGAGATTCTTCATCAAGTCCTTTCCAATACGGAAGGACTATAAGTAAAAGGAAGAATAGGAAAACAAGTGATCAAACATGAGGATAGAATGGTTGGATTCAAAATTTATTGCTTGGGCTTTCCTGCAACGCATGATGTGCAGGATATGACAGCAGGCTGTGAATGAGCATATATGTGACACCAGAAAAGCTGTATCACTACAGTGTAGACAACCAGGTTTGGGAGCTGAATCATGCTGTCTGCACTTTAGTGAATGAAGCTGTATGGATGGGGGCTCTTAGTAAACGCTTTCTCGGAATATTAGGACTGTTCTTGTTGTCGATGCCGGGAGCTGGACTTCAGCCCCATGAGGGGTGAGTACAGGAGAGTGTTGACAGGTCTGTATTCAAAAACAACATGACCAGGTTCCCAGCAGATATGATACAGTCATACTGGGGCTTGACAGCATTACTGTCAACAGTAAAAAGAGTATTTCACTTTTCTACAAACAATACCATGGGATATCTTAAGCAGGCAGATGTAGATAAATGTTTAGGAGATGGTAACAACATGATTTCAAGATGTCAATAAATTCACTTTAAAGAACCAATTACGAGGTGTGGATTTGATTCTTATAAATTTTGAACCTCTGTATAAGGGATAGAAAAATCTTAAAGTTTCAGTTGACACTGATGATCTTGTACTAAATTTCAAATTTTTTTTAAACTCACCAACATGTTACCCAAATCATTTTCAGTGACTGAACAGTTGGGAGATTTGAACTGGGAAGAAACTTCTTTAGGTAAAACATCATCAATATATTACAAAGAAGCACTATATCTTTTTTGTTAGAAACATTCAATTCAAAATGCATTAAGTTCACCCAACAAGCCCCTCTTAAACCAGTCAAATTTTACATTACTGTGTTGACTTACCTAACCTCAGATGTAGTGATTGTAGAGGGCACCACAACTAATTGCCCCATATTTGGTCGAGAGGTCAGAGATAGGTGTGTAATAACATTTCTAAACAGGATGATAAGAAAATCTCTCTGCTGGTGGTTCTCCATTTTTCCCAGCAGCATCAACCAATCATTTGGCAGCAGTGGCTCAGTGGTTGGCACTGGTGCCTCACAGCACCAGGGACCTGGGTTCAATTCCATCCTTGGACGATTGTCTGCCTGGGTTTCCTCTGGGTGCGCTGATTTCCTCCCATAGTTCAAAGATGTGCAGGTTAGGTGGACTGGCCATGCTAAATTGTCCAAAGAGTCCAGGTATGTGCTGGGCAGATTGGCTAGAGATGCGAAATACAGAGTTTCAGGGATAGGTTAGGGGGGTGGATCTGTTTGGGATGTTCCATGTGGACTTGACAGGCCGAATGTCCTGCTTCTATGCTTTAGGGATTCTATGACTTGACTGACTTTGTAAGGAGGCACATACTTTTCCTTCTGGACTATAAACTGGAAAATGGAAATTATAAGCTAAAGTGAGTAGACTTTTGCAAGTGAAAGATTAAGTGGGAACGTGGAGAACACATTGGCAAAATAAGATTATGCTGCTTTTCGGAGAAGTGAGGTGAATACTGGAACAAAAACAAGGTACAAAAACAAACTTGCTGGAAAAACTCAGCAGGTCTGGCAGCATCTGTGGAGGAGAAAACAGAGTTAACGTTTTGGGTCTGGTGACCCTTCCTCAGAACTACTCAGAAATACAGTGAGTACTGTACATGGCAGAGTGGCACCAGGAATCTTTGCCTAACAACGGCCTTCAGTTTGACTTAACTGCTGTTTGTTACAAACCTGTCAGTGCAGTACATTCAGATGGGAGGTGATGGCCTAGTGGTACTATTGCCAGACTATGTTCTGGAGACCTGGATTCAAATCCCATCAATAATCTGAATTGGGGGAGTGATCAGTTAATTGCCTAGTGAAAAATCAGCCAAATTAGTTCAGTTAGGCGGGAGTTACTTTGAAGATCTAAAGATTCTTGGTTTAATCCTGGGTTGCAGCAGAGTAGACTGTGCACTCAGAGATATCCAGAAGCCTGCAAACAAGAAGCAACTCTCATCATCTCTCTTTGTGAGGGAAAAAAGTCAAAACTTGAAGAGTCTGAAAAGTGAGAACTCAAAGACCTACTCAATTAGCTAAAAATCAAATTATTGCTGGAATCAAAAGAACTAAGAGAAAAGAACTAAGAGAAGTAACTCTTCTGACTTTGATCTATAGAACGTGCTTTCCTAATCTATATCCTCCAACTAGAATAACTGTGTTAAACTTCAGGCTCATCTGTCTTATTTGTGGCTGAACTTGTATGAATTTGAGGTATAAAGGGTGTAGCTTAAATCACATATAAGTAAATTAATAATTCTTTTCTTATAAAGGACAAAAAATGCTGGAAAAACTCTGCAGGTCTGGCAGCACCTTGGGAGAAGGCAGAGTCAGAGTCAATGTTTCAGGAGCAGTGAGCCTTCATTAGAAATGGTACTGTGACTCACACAACTGGCAGAGACTGAAAGCCAAACCTGCCGCTGTTGTTTTGAGATGCTGCTCTCTCTCTTTCTAAAACAGACCTTTCTTACTACCGAATCTGCCTGTGAACAGGAGATGCACTATTTTGATGGCAGCAGCAGCAGTGGCTCAAGACCTCATTGCTTTGTATATATGCCTTAACTGTCAAACAGTTACAACAGTCCATGCACAATGCATGGCAGAGATCAGAAGGGTGGATGGTTTATACTCAGGCCAACTGCGCCATCCACTGGCAAGCAAGGGCAAGCTGGGGAGTCATGGTGCTCTTTCAGAAAGGGCTGCAAGAACAAACAGGTTTTGAATAGTAAAAGTCAAAATCTTGCAGATGTATGCATATATCAGCAAGTGAAGAAAGAAAGAATGCTGTTTTATTGTAGAAACATGTTATTATCTACTGCCAAAGCAGTTCTTTTACATTACCTCATTACTAGGCATAATTTCCTGAAATTCAGTACTCATGTAGACAGTTTTAGTATGAACATGAAACACATTAAAAATGGACACTCTGAAGACCCACCTAGAAATAGTCAGAGTATGTCCTGAGAACTTTAATTTTACTGAAGGTTAGGTTATAAATTTTGATGTGCATAAGTGGTATAACCAATTATGCTAACCAGAGTAATCTAGAGTTATGCTAATCACAACACATCTCACTGTTTTTAAATTTAATGTGTGAAGCCTTCAAAAAATGTTTTCTCATTTTTCTTAAAACCGCTCTTCAAACATAATCAACTCATGTTTGTTCTACAAATTACATCTTACTTTGGATTTGGGTCTAGTTGTGCATGAAGTCCAAACCAGCTGCGAGTAAAGCAAGATACTAATTCAGCATAACAAGCATGGGGCTGGATGAACACAGCAGGTCAAGCAGCATC